>JAUESO010000257.1:0-88634 GCA_030914385.1 Drosophila antonietae
AAAAAAAGAAATCATTTTCTCAAACTAGATTTGTTAGCTCAAATTAGTTGTGCAGTAAGAGTATATGAAGATTTATAGTTTTTATAGAAATTTTTGAAATTATGTATAATATGAAAGACTTCATTCATTTTATATTATTTAGAAGTAAGCAATAGCTCAAAAAGAAATTCAATTAAAATTTAAATACAAAAATGTTTTCTTTTATTTTATTAATTTTATGAAATATTCACATAAACGTAACCGGCTAACGCTTAGAGTTAATCTTAATCTTAATTCAATAAATTTGTTA
The DNA here is from genome assembly GCA_030914385.1 of Drosophila antonietae. NCBI lineage: Eukaryota > Metazoa > Arthropoda > Insecta > Diptera > Drosophilidae > Drosophila > Drosophila antonietae. The sequence continues at coordinate 290 of JAUESO010000257.1, forward strand.
AGACTTTGAAAGCTAAACAACCCAATTTGATTCTCATATATCAAATTTAGATTTAGCAAATTGATGTAGGTTAAACTGATTTAGCTTATTTTTATTTGCCAATCCTGAATAATCATGATATATAAATATTTAATTTAAATTGATTTTTATCTAAGGATTCAAACTCGTGTTTTTTTTTTCTTTTTGGCATATTACAGACTATACAGATCTGAGAGTGACAAACGTTTAAATAAGAGTAAGCATTATAAAGTGTAATTATCACAATTGATAGCATTTGGGTTAAGAGCTGGTTCAATAGGCCCAAAGGGTGCTGGCTTGAATAAAATAAAGTATTTTTGTTTAAGAATTATTATTGTATCTTAAATGCTACTAAGTTAGCTTAAACATAATCATATATTAGATTGAACATAATCAAACTCTTATTCAATGATATTTACTTTTGAATATACCATCAATATTAACTCAGTTTGAATGTGCTCGATTTAATTATTTAAGCACTCACATATGTCACACACACACACACGCACACACATACATATGTGTATACATACGTTTGACATGTGTGCGTGTCCAAAAAATCCACCCTAATGCCGACCGACGAATTCATGCCTTCCAATTGGCATTTACATGTGCGCGTGTCCAATCAGTTAAACGAGCGCCATCTGTGAGCGTAGCGGCGAACTACAGTCACGGCCAACAGGTGGCGTTTGTAAAGCCAGGTAAAGCAGCAAATCGAATAGACGAAAATCAATTCAATTACTGCATAAATCTAAAGAAAACAAAATAATACTTAAATTTAAATTTCATTCAGCATATTTTCCAACTGGACTTATTTCGCTTTGAGTGCACAAAGGCAAATGCTCGAGCCCAATTGGAGTGTTGCGCCTGAAAGTATGCTGCGCGAGATCGTTGCTATAAAATAGGTGCCATAAAAAAGAAGAGCAGCGCAGACACGAACCCCCGATCAATTTGTAGGTGCCCCCGAGGAGCCTCAGCCGCTGTCGGTCGCGAGGCTAACTAACTCAGTGGCCAACTGAAGTCCCACCCCCACACAGACACGGACTAAAGTCTCCAAATACATACGTGTATACACATATATGCATACAAGTGCCGAGAGAGCCACCCTCACCTTTACATATGGCCAAAAGTTGACGTCCGTGCTAAAGCCCTAGACGTGACCGGGTGGTTTTTGCCCAAGGGCCACACAGTGGCGCAGGCAGCGGTGGGTGGTTGGGCAAGGTGGCCCGCAACTGTTTGGCTGGATACACATGGCCGCTCGGCTATATGCTAAATATTTTGCAAGTGTGTCTCGCTGTACATATGTGTGGCATGGCGATGATGATGCTGATGATGGTGGTGGTGGTGGTGGTGGTGGTGATGGTGTTGGTGCTGCTGCTGCTGCTACTGACTGTGGTGTTGGTGGTGGTGTTTCGCACTGGTCACATGGCCCAGTGGTGGGTCGTTTACATTTCGCGAATGTTTGCCCAGACAGACCGGGCAATATCTAAGCTGGCAAACAATCACCCACCCAACCCACTCGCTCGTTCGCTGGCTTCTGCTTCTTCTTCTTGTTCGTTTTGTTGTATGTTATGGCCATATAATGGCAGTCCACACACACACACTCACACACTTATATATATAGAGAAACCACCCCCACACACACACAAAGACAGCTCCCCTTAGCTACCTTTTTTGCTGCTAGCCCAGCCCCTGCCACATCGGGCTGCATCATCAGCGCAACAATGTTCGCAAAAAGGACATTTTATATGTGCGCCATAAAGGCATTAGCATTATCGCTCGTTATGTCCTTGCGCGCTTAGCCCCCTCGCCTTCACCCATTGCCCACCACCCTCTCTCTCGCCCTCTGCCTCTCTTGTTCTTTCTCTGTGTGTTTGTCCACCCTTCGGGCTGGAACGGCATATGCAAATGAGGTAAATTCGCAGAAGCCATCAATACACATAGTTGGGCAATTTCAAATTCGAATCGAATATTGTCCTCTCGCCAAGGATATTGAACTACTGCCCAGCTGCCAGCTGGGGTTGCCACACGACACGATTCGATGGCGTTGCCAGGACCATCATAAAAATCTCTTCATTTTGATAGCAGCTCCTTTGAGAACGTTTATCGCATTTATCATCTATCACTTCAATCTAATTGGGCGGCACAGAATCCCGAGCTTTTTCCTGAACTTTATTCGTGAGGAAAGTGTTTTAATGTGTTCCTTTTACTGCTGAGAATAACCTAAATTGATCAAATAATAAGGTTCCCTTACTTGTTTTAATATTCATAGACTTTCTTCTGTATCATACCTCATATAGGGCAAACCCTTCCCTAAAAAAAGAGGAATAAGATAGAAGAGAGAAAAATAAGAATGAAATGAGAGGATCTGGGAAAGACTGCGAGAAGGGAAAAGAAAATGTTAAGCGGAATGGAAAGAATGAATCAAAGAAATGATGAGATATGGCAAATAAATAGAGAGTAAAAGGGAGAAGAAGCAGAAAGGGAGAGAGCGAGAACGAAATGGAGACAGATAGTAAGAAATATAGGAAAAAACAATGAAATGTAAGAAAAGGACATAGATCAAAAGTGAAACCATGAAAGAAGAATGAAAAGAAAGACAATTGAGAGAAACTTTTATTATCTGCCTTTCTTTTCCTCACTTGTCTGCCTTTCTCACTCTCTCTCTCTCATTCTTTCATTCCTTATTTGGCTCTTTATGTGTCACTCTTTCTTTTCGCTCGATTCCTTTCTAGGATTTGTTCCAGGCAAGACTGTTGAAGAGAGGAATATAGAGAAGAGAGGGAAGTCACGAACACAGAGATGAAGAGCATGAAGAAAGAGAGAGAGAAAGAGAGTGGAAGAGAAAAAAAGACAAATAGGGACAGAAATTTTTTCTCTTTCTGTCTCTTTCTGAGAGAGAGAGAGAGAGAGAGAAAGAAAGAGAACTATAGAGAGAAACAGAGTACGTATAGAAATATCTAAGAGCATAAAATAGTCGACTTAAAGCCAGACTAACTTTGGCCTTGATATGCTCAAACACAAGCGTTGGCCAGACACACACATAAACACACAGATACACACACACATACACACTCACACGGACACACCGACATACATCAGCGCCAAAGACATTGGCCGCTGCTTCTGGCCGCTATGTATGCTGCTCAAGTCGAGAGCCAAACCAATAGATGGCCCCAGCAAACATGCGTTTACATACATATGTATTGATGTACATATGTATACTGTATATATATATATATGTATGTGTGTGTGTGTATATATATTCGATCTACATACATAGATTTTATATGCTGGCAAGCTTCCAAAGCGCATTAATCTAACGACCACATCCGGCACACAAAAGCTAAAGCCGCGCCTTCGCACAGACGACTCCAAGCTCCTGAGCTCGAGCTGTGGTCTGCGGTTCACTCTCTCTCTTTCTCTCTATCTCGCTCTCATCGCTCTCTCTTTCTGTGTTTGTCCTTATACATTGCTTATGCTTATGTCCCTTACATATTTGTCATTTGGATGGCGCTGGCGATGTTCGCAGCGTTTGCAAATTCCCGATTTTGCACAAATCCAGCAAAACTGTCGCTCTATCTCAGTGTGTGTGTGTGTGTGTGAGTGAGTTGGCCTCTCGTGCATACGCCCTCTCTCTCTCTCACTCATTCACTCGCTCGTTCACTTTGTTTGTCGCTATCTCTTTCCGTCACTCTCTCTCCTTCTCTATTTTTTTTTTTGCGCTCTATGCAAATGCGACGGGTTTGTCCACGCCCCTGGGACGATGTGTACGAGTTGTTTTGCATATCAAAAATATAAATCACTTGGCGTAAGACCAGCATCCAAACCCTAGCCGCATTTCTTTCTTTGCCCTGCCCTACCCCCTCCTCCCTGTTCCACCACGTCCCACGCGCCCATCGCCTACAGCTAAGCTAACGGACCTGGCTCCATGAATGGATAGATGGATGGATGGCTGGCTGGCTGGATGGTTGGATGAATGGATGAATGGCGGCCTCTGCTCCGCGCGCTCGTTTCGTATCGTTTGCTTTTTGCAATTTTTATTTTTGGCCTTCCGCTCAGCTGCCCCCACCCCAGCCACCCACCTTGCCATGTGTATGAGTGTATGAGTGTGTGTGTGTGTGTGTGTGAGTGTGTGTGTATGTGTTTTATTTTGAATTCGACAGCTCGTTCCATTTGATTTCATTGCTTGAACCGCGAACCACATTCATGCCAAACATTTCAGCCACTTGGTCTGCCGTCCGCAGCTAACAGCATTCCGCAATCGACTAACGTTTGTATCCCCTCCTCCTCTGCTTCCCCTTCGTCTTCATCTTCATCGTCATCTTCCCCCTTCGGGCCAGCCATCCAACCACCCAACCACCCAACCAGTTACCCAGTCGGTGGGCACAGTTAGCGCCAGTTTGAACACTTTTTGCACAAATGTTTTTGGTTTAGCATTCGAATTCCGAAACAGTACAGTTGAGTATGCCACAGCATGGCATTTTTGTAGCACACACACACTCACACACATGCTTATTTGCCATTGTGTGTGGTACATGCGCACACCCACACATATGCATACGAACATACATACATAGCATATATAGCGAGTGAGAGGGTTGACTTGAGTAGAGTCGGGCAAAATGCTTTCAAGAAATTGTCTTGTCGAGAGGTCAACCCAAATCAACTAAAAGAATGAAAAGAAAGGGAAAAGGAAAAGAAAAATCAACAAACAGAACATGAAATACTCTTATAGACTTTACGCGAGTGATGCAATCGATATCGATAGATTTTTATGATGCATATAAAGTTTTTCAAAAGTTTATTCTATAACTCAATTTAGCTGTAGGTATATTACATTTATTCCATGATATTTTCGATAGCCGAGATTATATTCGTATCGGTTTACTGCAGTTTATCGATAAGTACAAAAAAAAGACTATCAAATGGAAAAAGTTTTGTAATTAGTTAATGCTGTATAGGTAGACTAAGTGATGGAGCCCCATCAAAATATCTGTCTAGCTACCAATAGGAATAACCCTATTGCCGAGCAGACAGATATTTTAGTTGAATAACTTAATATATATAATATAATAATAGAGGACCGCCTCCTTATAAAACATCAAAGACGACTGAGGAATACACTAGAATCTTTTGAATTTGAGTCTGATTCAATTTCGAGTTCGAAAAAAAAAAACTGAAAGATGATATATCATTATAATATATCATTATAATATTTTAAATACTTGTTTTTAATAATCATATTTTCATTTGTTTATTTTTGTATGTTAAAGAGACGAGAATCAGCTTTAAAATAAACTAAAAAAGTTAATGTATAGTCTGAATTAGATCAGAAAAATATTTCAGTAATCCGGCCGACCTTTAGCTATGCCCCAATTTACAGCTATATATGCTATAAAGTCCTTAGATCTTATACAGCATGAGTTTATTTTTGGTATATATAGATGGTCAGTATGATAGATTGACGGAAGGATATTCTAGCCAAAGCAACGTAGCTGGCTTATTCCGGAACTGGAGCCACGAATAGATTGTGAACGTTGCAAAACTAATTTTGCACTTCCGCAGATCCTATCTAGCCATGATTGCTGCTGTAACTACCTGAATTGATTTTACCACAGCCAAGTGTTCCTGGTGGGGAGCGGACTGATGAAAGATGCTAAGCTCACATCATTGGAGAGAGAGAGAGAGAGAGAGAGAGAGAGAGTGAGAGAGAGAGAGGACAGGTCTTGGTGGTAACAGTCTGGTGCTCCATCAAAACAGTCAGCCTCGAGAAACGCATGCTGTAATCAGAGAAAATTTAGAATCTAATAAGCCCTCACAGCGAAAGTCAAGGTGCAGCTCCGCTGAATTGAACGGAGCAGAAGGCGAGCTGAGCCGATTTAATGTAGTGCAAAGCATTTGAGAGGCATCGAGCACTGCCTTTAAATAAAGCTGCTCAGACTTGTTAGTATTGGTAATAGGTGAATATAAAAGCAACATCAACTCGGCTGGCCACAGTGGAGCTACGCTGAAGTGAACGTTGCGAGCTGAGCCGATTTAATGCGCTTGCGAAGCATTGTGGCTTACCTTTAAATAAAGAGGCTCAGATCTATTAGTATTGGCAATAAATGAATATAAAACTAACATTAACTTGGCTGCCCCATAATATGCATACTTGAGGAAATGCATTTTCATCTCTCTCAGAATACTTAATAAATAGATTTCATTTAAATGTTTGATATATATAACGGAACTTTCTTTCCTGCTGCATCGCTTGCAGTTCCTGCCTTGCAGCACGTACAGTTTCACATGCTTGCGGCTTAATTGGCTTTGCTGCCATTTGCTGCACCCCCTCTAGCTCAGTCACCCCCGCCTTCACTGGCCCGCACTCCTTGATGTCTTCCATTTTGTAGTTTCCTGTTTTGCCAATTCGTTGAAATGCGTTACGAATTCGGCTTAAATCCACCCCGAAGCATAGGCAACGTCCACGCCAATGCAATTGCCATTGACCACACCCTCCCTTTAGTCCTCACGCCCTCCCTTTGCTTTGCTTGCTCTCCCTGCCTCCTGTGCCTAGCTGCCTGCCTGGCTTCCTGTCTGACCCTTTGTCCTGCTTTGTCCGGACACGAGCCTAACATACTATTTCCCTATGTGCCATGTGGGTTGTTTCTAACTATATAGAGATTTAAGCAGATGTATTGGTGTGTGTGTGTATGTGTGTGTGTGTGTGTGTGTTTTAATTGACCAATGTGCAGGCTGCTGCTTGTAGGTGATGGCGTCAATTGCAGAGGCAAAAGAAAACTATGGGAAAATTGATATAAATATAAAATGATATACATATAAGTATACTGCTATATTAAACTTTCATATACTCCTAGAGTAAGATGAGTTATATAAAATATATATGAGTTATTAATAACAAGGAGAAATGCCAATTCACTGTGTAGCTAAAAGAGAGAAATGATATATCAGAGAGAGAAAGAGAGAGAGAGAGAGAGAGAGAGAGAGAATTCTAGCCGCTCCGCAGTATTGTGAATAATGAATGCATCAGGTGAAGCTGGAGCTTCGCAACAGCAATACCAGCTGAGCTTCTGACTGCGCCAATGCGTGAGATACTTAGCTTACCTCAACTAACTTTCAGTCTAAAGTCACAGCCCAATAGAGAAAGATTAATACAAATAAAAAAAAATAAAAAAATGAATGAAATTAACTGGCATATAAATATATAGTCAAATATATCAAATACATGTGAGATATGTGTGAAATGTCAGAATATCAGATGAATATAAAATCAGATAAAGCAGAAATATATAAAAAGATATATATCAGAAATCTATGTACATTTACACATGTCCATTAAGTCAGACATATATATTTGACATATATCTATATATAAAGTAGTTAAGTTTATATATCAAGTATATATAAAGTAGACATATCAAATATATATGTATGTATCTCACGATATATATAGTTAGATATATATAATGTCCGATATATTTATTAGATATAAATATTTAAATTCAGACTATTGTGATTGGCATATCCTATTCTTTTGTCTAAGATTGTTCATTGCAATACAATTTTCTTCAAATGTCCGCAAAACGTTTAAGAATGACACATTAAACAGAATTGCTGGTCTCATGCTTATGAGTGGAGACATATAACTAAATAACATTTTTAAATGATTGATATTCATAATAGTATATGTATATGCTCAAAGACTAGTAGATGCAGCATAAACATAGAAAGAGTTTATTGTCAAGGTCGCACAAACACAAAACATAAATAAATAATTAATAAATTACTAGAGAACCAGAACTGTTGTCTATTTCGTAGGAGTATAGATAAAAGTAGGTCAAAGAAAAGATAAACTCTATATAACTCTATACTCTATATGACTTGTGTGTTGGCCAAGGGAAAATACTTTTCCATGAGAAGACGATTTTAATAAATACTCGCTCTCTCTCTCTGCCTATATATATATATATAGCGAGTATTTATTAAAATCGTCTTCTCATGGAACGCCCTAACTGTGTTAAGTACAGCAATTAGTGACTTTACGAAAAAGATCTTACATTGAGCTTTAGTATAGCACAGTACGTGCCACCACATCTATCTTCATAGACACAGGCAGTAGAAAAAGAAAGAGAGAGAGAGAGAGAGAGAAATAGAGCAAGATAGAAAGAGTAGGAGTGAGAGAATCAAGAATGAATCCAGCTAATAAATTATGCAGCAGTCGAGAAACTGTGAAATTTCATGAGTTCATTTTACAAGCCAAGAGCCCAACTACCTGCCCCTCCCTTTTGGCCACGAAACCTCCTCCCCGCCCCGCCCCCCCCCCCTCCTCCACCTTCACCATTCCTCTCTGACGTGGCGCTACTTTCACTTTGCTTTGCCAGCAATCTTGCCAACTTGTTGCACACTCACAATTTTTTTCTTCACTTTTTTTTTTGTTTGTTTTTTTATTTTCTGCCTTCTTATCTCATTTGAAATTATTTGCTGTAATAGAGGGAGAACGAGAAAAAAACATACAAAAGTAGTAGATGCAGAGACAGAGAGAGAGTGAGAGAGAGATAGGGAAGGAGGGGAGAGCGCGTGAAAAGTGTGTAAAGCAGGGCAAACAACGCGGGCAAGACAAAACGACGCAAATAAATGGCGTCTCGCGCCTGCACCACGCCCCAGCCGTTCGCCTAGTGCGCCCTTGCTAGCGCGACAAGCAAAATAAAAAAAAAATGAAAAAAAAAAAATGGGGAAAAAACTTTTTCATTACATTTCCGCATTAAAGAATCGCGCGATGCGACGACCTTGAAAATGAGTGGCAAGAAGCAGCAGCAGCAGCAGCCGCAGCAGAAAAACGACAACAAATGAGAGACGAGTCAAAGAAATAATCATAATAATAATAAAAATGGCAGAAAGAGCCTGAAAATAAATCAGTCTACAGTTACACGCACACACTCATAAAGCAGACGGCTCTACTCTCACTCTCTCTCCCTCTCTCTCTCGTCACACTCTAAAGCTAACAGCATTCTGGCTACGGCAGCTCAGCGCTGGACGGGGAAGAGAGAGAGAGAGACCGCTTACATTATCCATAGCGTAATTTCTAACAACAGCAACAACAACAACAGCAACGGCAGAGCAGAAAGCAAAAGCGAAGTGAAAAAAAAACTAAGTATAGGTGCAGGGGGCGGGGAGGAGTTGCGCTGCGTGCCAGACTCTGTGTCGTTCGTTGAGGAGGGGCCAGGGGCGGAGCGGGGAGTTGGCTTGTCGGCTCAATGTCGTCAATTAGAGACTCATTACGCTCTCATTGCAGACGGCGGCCAGACTTAATACATATACATACATATAAATATGTATGAATTAACACAATTACACACATACATACAAACATACATACATATATATGTATATATATATGCATATTTATTTTACGTTTTCTTTTTGTGCCTTTGCTTTGTGCCGTCTTTCGTCCTTGCCATGCCGCCTGGTCCTGCATTCTTTTATTGTTTCTTTTCTGCTTGCGTCGCGTTTTGTTGTTGTGCTTTTAATTTTTTGTTCTCGCGCTTTTTTTCGTACAAAAATTCATTCATGAAAAGAAAAGCGTTAAGTGTGAGGCACTTCGACAACTTTTGGTGTTGGTGTCCCCCTCCCACCCGCAAAACAAGTGTTTGTAGTTCATTCTAAAACGGCGCACAGTGTGTCAAGATAATTAGTTGCTGAGCTTAAATTGAGTTAAGCGTTTATTAACTATATCCGTATGAACAAATGGAACAATAGTAAAGTCTAACAAAAAACTACTCCAAAAAGAAGAAGCGCCTGCCCCAGCACAGCACCAGACGGGTAGCCCATTAACATGGTAAACTCTCTCTAGTCATGACTCATTTATAAACTCATTGGAACTGTAAACAGGATTTACTGGTATTGCTAGTATACTATTAATAATAAATGATTTGCCAAATATAGAAAAAATAGACTGATAAAAATTAGCCGATCAAAGTCAAAACCACTCAAAAACTGCAAAGTTTCACATTAGAAATCCATGATACAGCCAATATGAGAGATATGGAATCTCTATATAAGAATTAGTTCTCCCCATTTGAAATTCAGTTCTTACCATACTTAATAATAAAATGCAATTCACAGATTATCGCTTATTACGACGCGTCATAAAAGTATACTTCTACCGCCAGGAACAAAAAAAAAAAAAGAAAGAAGGAAATACTAACTATACGTATAACAAACCTATATGATACGTAATCAAATCACAACAAACACTCAAAAAGATAATGCATCTAAAGCTTACCCTTTAAATAAGACGGAAAATCCTTTTCCTAGATGAGCTCTGCAATCTCGTTATAGTAAAATCTGATAAACCTAATACTCTTCTAATAATTAATATTCTAAAATTTCATCGTTCACCATAAAATGTCTAATCAGAATAAAAGGAGAAAATGAAAAAAAAAAAAAAAAATAGAAAGGAAACTTTAATTCACGAGTTCTAATCATCAAAACAAAATATATCATATCATAAATATTCTGTTTACCTATAATAAATTTTCGTTTAAAATTTGAAAATGATCTGAAAAGAATAAACAATTATTATTCATGAAATATATAATATTGTACGATTCTTACATGAAATACGTAGAGATTGTCCGCAATAAATTGAACGCAATAAATGCATACATATAAAATATATCTTATATAATATAATAAAGAACAAGCTAAACGCCTAGCTAACTAGCAGTCAACTTAATTAACAGTTAGTTAGCGCTTCACCTAGTTTTACAGCAGCTGTGAACCACTGTGCCGCATGCGGGGGCGCGCCGTGTCGCTCCGGCCGTAAATAGATGGAAAATTGTGGCATTTAAAATTAAAATTCAAATTGAGACTTGACTGGCAAGGACGTGGCAGCCACCAGGCAACACTAGACAAGACTCGCTGCCAGCGACGCGTCGCGTCAATGGGGGATGGGGTGAGGGTCGGCTGGTGTTAGAGGAGGGAGAGTGGGGGAGTGGGGAGTGCGGGTAGAGGGGAACTCTGTTACAAGCAACACTTTTCTATTTGCATTTCGCTTTTCTTTTATACACGCTTTTTATGGCGTCGCATTTTCAGGTCGCATTTTTTAAATACTCGCGGCAACTGTTGCTGCTGCTGCTGCTTGTGCCTCGGCAACTGTGTCTGTGTGCGTGTTGCAAGTTCAGCTTTTTTAAGTGACCTTCAGCTGCCACGCCTACCGCCTACCGCCTACAGCGCAGAGCAAGCAGCAGTTGCAGCATTCAATAGCCATGCCACGTTATTAATGCGAAGTGGCAGCCGGGCCCAAAGGACACTCCAGACGCAACGGGGCGATTTCACTTCTCTTCTCTCTCTTTTTTTTAAATATACATATATTCAATTATTATACATATTTTATATATATATATAATCTATATACATATATATGTACATATAGCAGGCCATTCTCTGGCAGACTTGAAGTCCACTTGAATAATTTACATTTGCAGGAAGCGTTAAACGTGATGATGATGGTTCCTAACGGCCGATGGTGGTGACTGCCCAACAAAAAAATAAAATAAGCGGAAAGAAAAAACTGAAAAGGGAAACAGAAAATTAGAACGGTATCTGCATCTCAGCGGGCAGCTCTGCCAATCGCATCGGCAGCTGTTGGCCTCTCGTCTCTATCGATATTGGCAGGCGACAGTGCGTGAGCAAGTCCTTGAGCCTTGAAGATCGTCGGCTCAACACCTCAGCGGATCGCGATAAGCTCTATAAACTACTTCACTACATTTTCATCATTAGCTTGAGTCGACTGCCAAAGTATCTCAGTTTGGGGTATCCAGATCGAATCAATTTATCAAAAATACTTTATCAATTCATATTCATACTCGCTGATTCATTTGCCTTCTCTTTATAGATAATAGTGACCTTGGTTTCTTAAGACTTTCATCAAAACAATAAAATGAGCTATGAGGCTCAACTCCCTAATAAGCATATCCTTAGTTAGTTTAAACTTTAAGGATAACAGAAACTTTAATACTTTCTTTGTTTTGTTGTGAATGTTTACTCTCTGTCTCTCCATATCTCTATCTCACGTTCTCTAACTCTCTCTCTCTCTCTCTCTCTCTCTCTCTCTCTCTCTCTCTCTCTCTCTCTCTCTCTCTCTCTCTCTCTCTCTCTGTCTCTCACCTTGGATGTTGGTAAGCTTCGCTGTTGTGTTCTTTTCTGTGTTCAGAAACTCCTTTCCCAAACATTGTTCTTCCTTTGGTTCTATTATGGTTCCAGCTTCGACTTCAATCATATCTACAGCCAGATCGAACTTTAGTAGTAGTAAGAAGTCAAATAAACAGAAAACATTTCCGTCAAATAGACGTCCCCATATGAAGTTTATTTAGCCAAAGTTCAGCATCGTTTCATTCTATTCCGGAATGCTATGGTCTATGACCAAAAATTACACAAATTGCGCAATAGCAATAATAATAATAATAAAAGTAATAGTAATAATATTAATATAGATAATAATAATAGTAACTAATAATAATAATTATTATTATAATTCTCAACAACTCTAAGTATAGTATGTATATTAATCTCTATGAAACAATTTATTCGTTTAGTTTCATATTTTACTATAAAATTGAGAAAAAAACAATTCTACATATAGGTCGATGATTCCAGATCGAATAACCTTGTTAACAATAATATTTCAAGTATTTATTTGATGCATAATAAATATATTATGAATAAATAACATAAGGTCATTGCTAGAGAAACAGCAAATATTTGTTATAGATGAATTTGGAAATAACACTTTAAATATTTAATTTTATATTTTTATTTATTTTTTTTTAATTCCATGAAACGCCTTAAAGCCTTTTGTATTTCCATAACTTAACTTTGGCATATATTAGATAAGCCGCGACGACTATGGAGTATGCGAATGTTCCACCTCTAATGTCTGTCTGCATGAGCTGAGTTAACAACCATTCATATACATATGTACATACATATACATATACTATATGGTATATTGCATACGGGTCATGCGATACGCAACAAAAGTAATAATTTTCACGGTGTTTATGGTGCGTGTGTCATGTTACATAACTCTAGGCAACCACTTACACACACACACACGCACGCAAACATGGATAGACACCCTTCCCTTGGCTGAGGAAATTTCCTCGTTCGCTGCCCAATTTGCATGGGTAATAATTTTTGTCGGCAGATCCGCAGCTACAGTTAACCGTTACAATGTCTGTCAATCGCGCTCGAAACCGAAATTTATACCTTTTTTCGAATTTTAATTAAATGGCATCGTCTGACTGACTGTCTGGCTCTCTGACTGCCTGCCTGAACTGTCGAGCTGTCGCCTGTTTGCATATTGCAATTTTTCACAGTTGCGACTCGGGGGAAATGCGCCTTTCTCTAATTGCGGCGCACATGTAGCGAAGGGTTTTCCTCCACACACACTCGCACACACACACACACACCGAGTCACAGACGTGTGTGCATCTTGATGCATTGAGGGATTGGTCTTCAGATTGCATATCCATCAACGGCCCAGATAATTGAAGTCGGGCGCATATTGAAAATTTACATAGGCTCATGGCTCACAATACATACATGCAAGGGACACAACCCTAGCGGAACCCCTACCAACCCTCTCTGTGGTTTTTCTCGACTGTAATTTGATTACGCTGCCGAAAAGACGCGGCCGAAAAGACATCCGAACGCTGCTAACGAAGGGCAGGTTGTGTGCGCCCCTTTCCCAGGCCCTAATGCATTATTACCATAGCCTGTAGCTCCTACATGGCCCTCGGATCCTGTATTCGCATGCAAAGTACCCGCCGTGCAATTAATGCCAAAATCAAAGGGGTGCGAACTCTGTCTCTTGAACATTTTCCATTCTGTAAGACGGCGATGATGAAGAAGAAGAAGCAGAAGCACCAAATGATTTCTTTCAAGAAAATTCGCACGATACGCAAATGGGTAAAATTAATTTAACTGGATAATTTGCATTGCCCTAGACCTAGCCCTAGACCTGGCCAGGTGACAGTTGCGAAAATATTTGATTGACAGGCAGCTCAGAAAATCCCCTTGGGAAAAGTTGAGAGATTAACATGCTTCCACTAGATTCGATAAGATATTGGGCAAGCATATTCAAAGAGTTTACTTCCAAGGAAAACATTGCTGTAATGGTAAATCAAATATGATTTGCATATTATCTACATTATAAAATAAAATTATAAATGAATATTATTTAAGTGGTACTCTAATGTATGTATATATCTTGATTGATTTAAAGTTGTATAAATATGAAACATATATATGTATGTATATACATGTATGTATTCTATATTTTACAATAACTAATATTTTTATATGATATATTATAGTTTATAAATATTTGAAAGTTAGTTTAGCACTTGACAATGAATTATTCAGGGTGTTCTCTAATGCTTAAAATTACTAAGGTATTCGTAGATTATCTATTCTTAAGTTTAGTACGAGAGATGATACGAACCAATTACGAAACATCTGTCCGAGTAAACATACATATCTATTGGATTATTATTCACTTATATTTCTGGTGGACTGCAAGGATGTATTGACTTTTCAGTCATTAATTCATTATACGAAGACAATCGATGTGCTATTGTATTGAAATATAATACTATGACACAGCTAATTAACTGGAGTTTTATCCTACAAATTATTTAAAAACTAATATTGAAAAAATTGGATTAAAGGTATGGGTTAAGCAAATGCTTCAAATAGGCCATATCTTATAGTAATTGTTCCTTATATATATAATCAGCTGAAGCTAAATATAAATACTTATCTGAATATTGAGAGGCAACACAAAGTCTAAGCTGAAAGAAGAGTAATTTATCCTAAAAAAGCGTTTAAATAAATATATAGTAAGTACGAAGTAGAACGTTTAAGGAGAAAGAGAATTGCAAAAAACTCTCGGGAGCATCAACGCATAAATAAATGAAGTAGAATTATGCATTGGTTGCTTAATACCGTATTTGACTAAGTGTCAGCAGAAATATTGATTCCCATGTGAACGCAGAGCAGAGAGATATGTAGATAGATAAGTATCTAGAGACAAAAGCCAAAAGAGAGCAAGTACATGATACATAATTAAGATGCATTAACGTATATAAACATATGAAAGAAAAACAAATAAAAATCTAAAATGAATCTTTGAAATAAGATGAGATAGTACTCAGACTTAACTAGTCTATAAATCATTCATAAACTTTTACATACTTATGAATATGCTGTTCTATAAACAATAATCATTGTAAACTACTTTACATTGTTGGAAGTTTCTCTGGTGGTATGTTGCGGAACTTTAGTTAAGAACGTACTTAATTAGTTATTTTTAACGAACCACTTAAAAAAACGAAAACAAACCGAAGAAGGAGAAGAAGAAGATAAAAGAAAAACGTTGTGTGAAAATGTTTTTCAAACGCGAAACATTTTTCGTGCGCTGTCAAAAGTTGTGAACTGCTCGTCGTAATTGAAAACTGTACCTTAGTATAGAGATACACACACACACACACAGCAGACACTCACAATACAGCACAGCACACACGCGCACATACATGTACGTACAGTCACACGTCAGCGAAATGTATTGACTTTTAACTTGGCAACCCCTTCTCCCACGCCCAGCACCCGACTCCACCCGCACCACCCACGGCTTAATGCCAGTTGTTGTTGTTATTGTTAGAAAGAGGGCGCAAAGCGCAGCAGCAAAGATGAACGAGCAGCAACTGTCTGAAAGCTAGAGCAGGGGCTCACTGAGTGGAGATAGCTTCTGCGTGATGTTGAGAACAGAGAGCTGAGGAGGCAGAAGGGAAGCCTAGGGTCCACGCTTGACACACACACACACACACATACCAAGTGAAGTTCGGCATGTGCGAGTATTGGCCCAAATGGTAGCGAGTCGTGAATCCTGACAATGTCCACACACACACACATACACATACGCACACACATGCGCGTACAGCACAGTTGTTGAGCCAGCGAATTTTACTTAATTTGTTCAACGCTCACAGCCAGCCCCATTAACATATTGAAATCGATTTATACACACGCACGCACACACACACACACACAGTGAGTGCTTCTTGTGTGTGTGTGTGAACTTAATTAGGAACCTACTGACATCCAGATGCACACACGCATAAGCACAAATGTACATATCTATGCAGTATGTATGTATGTATGTATGTATTTATGTATGTAAGCATGTGAGTAGATATGTTACAGTAATGGCTAGAATATTGAAGCAGCTTGACTTAGAATTGGATTTGAATAAAAAAGTTAATTTTAAGTGAGTTTTGAAAACATTTTTAATATTGGTATGTACAATTTATTTCATTGTTTTCTTTAATACGAAATTTGGATAACTCCATTTGATGCACATAATTATAATATTATTTTCTTTTTGGTCTGAGATTCAAAAATCATAAATGCCAAAGAAGCTGTCTTAATTACATTTTCATATGTGAAATACTTCAACATTTGTTTCTATGACAGTCATTTGGTATTCCCATGCGGCAGAATTCCTTATATGATAGCGGCTGCAGTAGGAAGAGAAAATGAGAGAGATAATGAGTGAGTACGATGGTTGGATAGATAGATAAGGCGCGGAAGAGAGAATGAGAAAGTGAGGCTGTAGAACAATATAAAATGGGAAGAGAGTGAGATGAGAATGAGAAAATGTATGAGATCGAGACATAAAGAGAGCGAGAGAGAGAAGAGAGAGCGATAGAGTGAGTGAGATAGAGATAGAGATAGAGAGAGACAGAGAGATAAAAAAGAAAGGGAGAAAGAGAAAAAGAAACAGGCAAAGAAAGAGAAAGAAATATATAGAGAGAGACAGAGAGAGAAAAGAATAGATAGATTAAAAATCTGGGATGGTAAGAAAAAGATGATCATACAGAGAAATTTAAGACAACAAAATATATAGAGAGAAACAGGAGAGAGAGAGAGAGGAAAGATGAGAAGTATAAGATACCTAGCCTTAATCAGAGATATTGAAGGAAAAGAGACGGACTTTAAGTGAAAATGATAGGGATCTATACTAAATTTTATAGAGATAAAAATAAATTCGTAAAATCGGAAAACAATGAAATAACAAAATAATTAGGTGCTTTTAATTGATATATCTCAATGTAGTGCCAACAGCTAAAAACCGATAAATATATTTATATATATACATATATATCTGCAATTATAATGGTCTGAATGAAATACTGAATTCCATGTATCCACATATGTCAATAATCACTAATATGAATATAAATATGTTATAGAATATTTCTCATTTCATTTTTTTATCATTTCCATTTGTCAAGTCTGCAGGCACTGTGTCTAGAGACGATCCTTTGGTCATGCTATTTAAATGCATTACATACATATATACATATATGTATATATATATATGCGTGTGTGTGTGTGTGTCTGCTCATATGTAAGCAAAATGGCCGACGTTCTATTCATTTGCCGTCAAACAAAACTAATTTATGCGCAGCAGTAGCTGCTCATGCATAGTTGGTTGGGGCTCTGGCAGCTGTACGCTAGCTGGGGGCTGCCTAATCAGATAGCCGCCGCGTGCAGCTGGCAGGCTGGCAGCCATGTCATGTGTGTGGTCGCCATCAATTTAGCTGGCAGTGGGTGAGGTGGTGCGGGGGTCGGCAATGGAGCGCCAGAGCACAGAACCAACCCCCAACAAAATAGCAAGTGGTCGTCGACTGCGACAGCGACAGCGACTGCCGCAGCAGCAGCAGCAGCAACAGCAGCAACAGCGACAGCGACAGCGACGTCGGCTGCACCCTTTTTCGCATAAGCAAAAACAGAGTTAAAGGTGGTTTGGCGGTTTGGTCAGGTCATTGAGTGGTTGGACCTGGTGGGCAGGGCCCTAACAGCGGCGCGCACTGTGTGTTAGATGGAGTGACAGCAATGGCAGCCGCACACACACACACACAGACTCACTCACACGCGCGCATATAGAGAGGCTCATATGTGAGGGTGTGTTGCCTATATGCATGTCCCGCTCGCACACATGTGTGTGTGGCTGAGCGGCTGAGCGGGTGGGCTTTGGGCCTAAGCGGGCCTGTTTAAGGGAAGCAAAATGTATTGCTCATCGAAGGCTATTGAATGTGTGTGGTCGTTCGCCTTCTCGTCCTCGGCATCTCGGCATCAGCATCAGCATCGGCATCGGCGTCGGCGTCGGCGTCGGCGTCAACATCGTCCTGCATGTGTTCGTTAGCCGTCGTTTTTGCTCGTGTGCCCATACGAGATGCGGCTGCTGTTGCTGTTAACAATGGCAGCAACATTGCTGCTGCTGCTGCTGCTGCTGCTGCCGCTGGCCGAACATGTTGCGTTGTCGTTGTCCATTTTGTTGTGCGTGTGTGTGTGTGTGTGTGTGTGTGTGGGACACACACATGTTGTCTCGCATGGCGCTTCGTGTTTTATTACTCGACCTGCGTACTATTCGAATGCGAAGCGCCCAAAAACACGCACGCACACATACAAACACATTGAATATTAGTCGCAGCCGAAACTTTGCTGTGCTCACACACTGTGGCTGTGTGCCACCCACACACTCATACACACACACACACACACACACACACACATGCGCTTCGCTTTCGCACATTTTGAACTTTCGTTTGCTCCATCTCGCTCGCCATATCGCCGCATCTTTAATTGAAGGACTTTGCGCAGCTCACACACACACACACCCCGCCCACACCTGCCGCCCACAAGCTCATTCGCTAGCTCGCTCTAACTCCAGCCACACACATATGTACACATGTCTCTGTGTGTGCGGGAGTCCATAGCAGTGGCTACACATGTGAAGAATGGAGAGCAAATGAATATCTCATGCTTATAATGGGCATTGCCTGGGACATGCGAGGACATGTGTGTGTGTGTGTGTGTGTGTGTGTGTGTGTGGAGGACACGAGAGGACATGCGAGGACGTCAGCGCTACAAACAAAGCCCGCTGTTGGCAGCGGGCAGCGCTGCCAGCGTCGCCGTCGCTGCTGAGTAGCCCTTTGACTACTGTGCAGACGCCAGCCCCCACTCGACGCCCACCACCCAGAGCCCACTTCACATTGTCTCCTGTACGCCCACCACCCCGCGCACATATATGTCCTGCGGGTGCGCCCTCACACAAACACACACACACATGTCTGACTCTCTCCATGTGTGTGTGTGTGTGTGTTGGAGCACTTTTAAGCATATGCACATTTCGTGCTATCAGCGACGGCCACATGAGTGCAATAGAGAGCGTGCAAGTGACAGAGACAGCCTCTGGGAAGGGGGTGGCGTGCCAGAGAAACTGAGTGAGTGTAAGAGAGAGAGTGAGAGAGAGGGAGAGAGAAAGAGAAAGAGAGAGGGCAAGAGTGCGGTCGAAATTCGCGGAGAGGCCAGTGAAAAGCTTATGTAAGCCAATACATACACAATGCGCGATATTTATGTGCCATATACACACACACACACACACACACATACACAACAGCTAGACATCGCACATGTGGCAGAACTTTCATATTCGATTTTTCGTGACGGCTTGCTCAAAAGGTTTTCCTTGCTTTCCTTTAGTTTTTTCGTTTTCCTCATTTTTTTTTTCTACTTCTTTGTTTTCAATTTTTTTCCCACACCCACACACATATTTTGGTTGGCGCTGAGAAACTGCTTGCATAACTTCTTCAATATGCAAATCATTCTTAGTTTAATAAGCATACAAAGATTTTCAAACGAATTCGTTTAGATTTCAATTTAAATTTGAATTTCAGTTTGAGCCGGGGCATCAAGAATGCATTATTTTGTGGCTAGTTGACAAAAATTTACCTGTTCAGTCAGCGACTTGAAGCTTGAATCTAGTTTAAGATCGAAGATTAAGTATAAACTACTGCTATTGAGATTTAATTTAAGGTTGTCGAATATTTTTTAAATATCGTACCAGGGGCTGATCGTAATGCGATCTTCGATAGTACTGTGGCCTTATGAGAATTCCAAAAAATTATCGGATTGCTTTCCCAAGAAGTTTGTGGCAAGCTGCGTTACATCTCAAGTTCCCTCTTCCGCAATGTGTACTTTCAATATTGACCTATTGTGGTCGTTTTCGAAGCTATCACCGTGGTCATCTAAATGCATCATCATGCTTGTTTTTTATATGCGATGCCATATTTGATGTGTTACTATTTGTTTTTATTACTTTAAGGCACAAATTACATTTGGCTGTTCGATTTTTACAAATCAGAGTAATACGTTTTCACCAACGCAAATATATCAAAAATATCATATATATCACAAAATATTCTATATTTGGAGAAAAAAAATATTCCGATATAAATATATTTAAAAAAATATATATATATCGATATATCGATATTTTGATATATTTTTAACAACCCTAATTTAATTAATGGTAAACACTTATGTCACGTACAGTACTTGTCAATGAGTTGAATAATTTTTATTTTATTTACAATTGTTATGATAATAATGAGATTGCAAATGTATACGAGTTTATTATCTTCAGAAATCCATATAGATATATATCTATACTCTGTCTAGGATTTCACTCAATTTTAGATGACTTCCATAGGCTTTTGAAATTATACTGAGATAAAAGATTGTACACGTCGAGGTATTAAATTAGATGAGCCATAGCTGCATGAAAATTTTCAGCTCTATCGAATCTGATCACTGATCCAATATCAACGTGGAATATATAAATGCATATTCACGTTTGCTTGACTAAACTCTAAACTTTTGGAAGTGGTATTTTGTACCTTAATATGCATTTACTATATTTTTATAGATGGAGTATTTTCATGTCTGGAATTATTTGGATAAATTCTAGTTAATGTTTCAACAAAACATTTTATATTCATTATATATATTATTTTTTATATAATATATATAATATATATAATATATATTTAATTATATTTTTAATTATATTTATTTATTTTACATTTATGCATTCATTTTTTTTATATCTTATGGTTAGTATCATATTTTAACGAGTTTCAAAGTTCATTGTTCCTAAAATAAAATCATATATCATATATGTTATAGATTAAATAATGTTTTAATATTAAAATCATATTAATTGACATTATTTTATTCTTAGGATCTTAGGATCATCAAATATATACAAGACTAGAGTCCATGATAAACTCTATAAATCAGATTATATAGCCAAAAAGTTATGCATGTGTTGTCAGTGCTAAGAGAAACTTAATAAGTAATTATTAAAGAATCTAAGGTTTAATCATGTGCATGAGGTATAGTAACTAAAGTAACTAGAAAGCAATAGACCTGTATACTATTAAAGAATTTCCACAGTATTTCTAGGATAAATTATAATGTAATAATATATTCAGAATTTATTCCTTTGGATTATAAATACATTTTCCTACGATTAGCTTAAGTAGCATACTATGTAGTTGAATTTCACAAACGCGATTCATATCGAAGATATTACCATTTAAGGACACAAATTTTACAGTTGACAAATATGCACAGTCTTAATAACATTCCGCCTTATACTTCGACAAATATTTGAATATCAGAATAAAAGGCAGAGTTAATTCAATACTCTAATTGAATCTTATCATGCAATCAATTAGAAAGATTTCACACCTTTGAAACAAACATATAAAAAAGTGCAAATCAAAGTCGATGCCGAAATCCGAACACAAAATTCAGAGCTCGAACCTGAGCCCGAAAACAAATGCAATGAAATTGAAAATTGAATTGAAAAGGAAGGGTTTATGCGATCGGGAGGTTCGGGTTAGATTAGGGGTTGGGGTAGGGGAGAGTAAATAGTGCATATGCAAAGTAGGTAGACCGGGCCGGAAATGCAAACTTGTAGCCTGTAATTTGAATATTCAAATTTGGCGAATTTCAAATGTCGAATGTCCTGGATATCAATTATTTGCGAATATGATGGAAATTGGCAATGGGAAAAAGACGAAATGCAATCAGAGTGGTGAGAGACGCACTGCACACCCCGAAACGCGATCCACAAATCGCATTGTTGCAAAAGGATAACAACAACAACAACAACAACAACAAGGACAATAATTCACATTTGCATATTTATTGATTTGAATGGAACTTGGGCTGGCAGGAAGTTAGGGCAGGGAGGCAAGGCAGCTAAAAAAAAATTTGTTTAATGACAGGGCATTTGCATTACACACTACTCTCTCTCTTTCTCTCTCTCTCTTTCTCTTTTATACTCACGATCTCTTGCCCTGCTTCTTCATATCCTGCCAACTGCATCATTATAATCTTTTGTTTTTTTTTTTTTTTTTTTTTTTTTTTGGGTCTGGGTTGGGCCAGAAACTAAAAACTGAATCCGGAACAGGAGCCACGTTGGAAAAGTTTTTTTTTTAATCCCCATATTGCGAGCGCAACAACAATGAGCTAAAAATGCAAATTTGCATAAGTTTTGCGCGCTTGAAAAATGGAAAAGGAGAAATTTGAAAACAACACAAAAAATCGAATAAGTAAAACTGTGCCCAAACGCGAAACAACAGATGTTCCTAGGCAGCTCGGAAAAATGAGAGTTAAAGAGAGAGGAAGAGAGAGAGTGAGAGAGGGAGCGATAAAGAGGCTGCTAGAGATAAAGGATAGAGAGCCTAGAGACAGGGAGTCTGGCAGTTGTCGTGAGGCAGCTAAGCCAGTCGGAGCTAGCGATGGAATTGCGCCTGGATATAGTCAATAAATTGAAAGAGGTATGTGATCATAAGATATAGTAATAGATAAATATATAGCTTAGTATAAAAAGTACGTAATGTATGTATGTATGTAAGGTATGATGCAGTAACAAGAGCAGGATTTTATATTTCGATAACACTTTCAATAATATTGTTGATAAATACTTCGATAACGATTTCGGTAACAATAACAGGTACTGATACTAATGAGTAGAATCCCAGAGCACGCAGACATTAGATTCAGTCACCAGTGAGTCTTCTGATTGATGGAGTCATAATTCAAGATACCTTAACAAAATTTTAATTCATTAAATTTCAATTTATATTTTTAATTTGTATCATAAAAATTGAAAATAAAAGATATGATTTAATTGTTATATAAAAATTTATGTATATTAAATATTTCCTAATCTTATGATAGAAATATATGTTTAAAAATTTATTTTTAATTAAATTTTAAATAAAAAAAAATTGCAAATCAAATTTTATCCTGTTTTTGAATTTACCATAAAGAAGTAAACTTATGTCTATAACAATAAGGTTTGCTTTTGTGATAAAATTTTTTTTCATTTCAAGGACAAGGAGACTTAGATAATTTATATCTGCTTATTCATATTGGTAATCATTCTATATAGACAATGCAAATTTGTAATAATTTAATACATTTTGGTTTTTAATCATTTGATTATTTAGCTGTCGTAGAATACTTAAATTGAGCAAACTTTAGTTATTTGTATTATGCTCTGCCTTGTATAAGTCAATTGATATTAAAATATTTTGTTTATAAAAGTAAACTTTATTTATAATTTAAATTTGTAAATTTCAAGTTAGTTCTTGCTACATATGTATATAGCCACTTTTTCCAGAATATTGGATGATGACTAGACTTTTTTTTTACAGGTTTACGAGACTCTTATGCGATGTGAGGGGCTATGAAAATACTGAGATGGAAAATTAAATGAAGCAATCAGGTAAGTATGATGGCCTTATCCGCTTGATAATACTCAAAATATCATTGCGATCAATTAAGCAAAAACTCAACAAAATTTCCCATGTAACTCATAGTAAGTTTCCTAGCAAATTGTCCAAGGGAGTTAAATTTGCAGCTTGAAATGCATGAGTGACTAAGTGAATGAGTGAGTGATCTGACATGTCCAAATTTAAGGTAATTAGTCAATTAATAGTCAAAGAATCTTTCTATTCAGATCTAGTATAAGACGCCTTAACAATTTACTGCAGCATCAACTTAAGAGGTAGTTAGTTAATTAGGCAGGAGCTTGAGCTCCATCATACATAATACAAGCTCAACTATATTTGTGATCATGCATATGATCATGACTTTTCAAGTTGTCATGAAACGATTTTTGGTTTTAGGAATCCCACTGAAAAGCGAACACTATGATAGGGTCGCGACTATCAATATGGATTATGCATACATATCACTATCACAATGGCTGTCATGTGTCGCATAAAAGGACGAAAGCATTTGGTGAGACGTCATAGGGCGTACATCAAGCCCGTGAGCCACGATCGAAAGACCTAACTTAACTGACTTCGAGTTTCGTTGCGAGCATGACGTCTTCAAGCTCCAAGAGGGAAGGGTTGGCAAAAAAAGAAAAGAGAATAAAAAAAGAAGAAAAATCACGGCACAGGATACCGCGCGAGTGGGAAAAGGGTGCAAAGCTGCGGCGCTGCGGTAATATATTTCGCTGCGTCAAGGACGACAAGAAATGAGGACGCGTCCTGAATTAATGAGCGTGAGGAGTGCCACGAATTGAGCGAAAGCAACGCCGCTTGATTGACACGTTGACAGTCGTTGGTTCTCCGCTCACAATTCCGTGCCCGGTCAGTTCAGTCGTTGCCCGCTGCTGGCTGACTGATTCATGAGCTGAGATCTGGATCCCGTTGCGATCCTTCAATGAGATTGTTTTACGCGGCAACACAATGCATCGTCCCGCCACGTCACGAAACTGTTTCCCGCTGTTGAATTGTTTTAATTTTCAAATAATAATGCCCAGAGAGTGTTCTCTGCTTTGAGTGTGGGTCGTCAGCGCAGAGCTGAGAAACCAAGAGCCGAAGCAGTGCACGCAGTGCCCATTCAAACAGAAATGCTCTAAAGAACTCCACAGAAAAAACTGAATTAATTATATCCATAGCATTAACCATAGATTGAATCTAACTGAAGCATTTCATATCATCAAACTACGAACTGCAACTGCCTCAAAGATTAAATATATTTTTTTTTAATTAAAGACGCAAGAAAACCTAATTTCTTGAATAGATTCATTAATAATGCTTTCTACTATTATTCCATATAAGATCAACGTAATCACACTCTATATGTGGCTTGTGACAATTCCTTTTTTCGGACTCATATTCAAATTGTTTTTATGCAGAACACACATGAATATACATATGTAGCTATTAAAATCAGAAAATACTTGTCACTATTAATAATTCCAAATCGATAAGTTATCGATAATTTGTAGCAAACTCTGCTTGTTGCTATATCTAAATCAAACAACTCATATATGAAATCGATATGAAAGTCGATCACTATTTCCAATTATTGCAATTATTACAATATTTTTAAATATCGATATACTCATCGATGACTCTACTATCCACTCATGATAATAATCAATAATCAAATATTTTTGTAAATACTTTAAAGTTGTTATCTTTATGTATATATTCTTTACATCCACAGAGTTTTTATTAACTGAGATTACTTCTAGCCCATCGACATACCCTTATAGCTATATTAAGAAATGTTGAGTGGTCTTAAAATTTCACTAGATGAATTTTTTGTTAGCAACTGCACCTAATCATGATCACTTAAAGGCCATATAGTAGCTCCTGCTCCTGCTCCTGCTGCTGCTGCTGCTGCTGCCTCTGTTTCTCTTCGCTCCTCTTTCGTCTGCTGCCCCTCGTTTCTAGTCTCTTGCATGGCTGTGGACTGCGCTTAAGCACTTGTCGCTCGTTGTTTTAATAAATTAAATTCCGGAAAATCCACAGGAAGTCTGTCTGTGCATTTCTGTTTTTCTTTTTTTTTATTTATTTATTTTTTTTCTTTCCTTTTTTACGTCTCTCTTGCTGTGCTTGTGTGTATGCGCGCTGTTTTTCTCTGCTGTTTTTCTTTTGCTGGCAGTCAAGCTGGGTGGCAGAAGCAGGAGTTGGGGAAGTGGGAAAGGGAGGTAGTGGGGGGGGGGGGTGTGTTGGGCTGATGTACATCTACTGCAACGACTGGCAGCCATTCATTCTATCACTTCCTGCCTGAGCGCAGCAGCGCATGCCGGCACGGACTTAATTTCATTTAAGGACTCGCCTTGACTGCGGCTCATGACGCCAAAGGAGGACGCACCTCAATGGCGGCAAAATAAATGCAATAAAAATAGTACAAATAAATACAAGGAGACACACACGCACACAGACTCGCGCGCATAGGAAATCAAAAGGCAATTGGCAAAGCCAGGAAACCAGTTCAGTTAACTTTAAGCATATTGAATAAGCAAATGACCAAATGACCAAATGACCAACACGTGCCACAACACAACACAACAGAACAGAACAGAGCACAGCAGAGCGCACACACGGCACAAATCCTGTGGACATGGTAACATGCGAACATGGCCAAGTGCGAAGGTCACTGCACACCAAATTTCTGGGTTAATTTTATGAAAAATGAAAAATTAATTGAGAAATAATGTTGACAAGCGCTGACCACCACCGGACGCACCAGATCAGCTCAATAGGGTGTCCAGCTAACAGGGACCAGGCACGACCCCCTGCCTGCAGTGTCAATGGGCCGACAAATGCGATTCTTGTCCAAGATGTTCGCACAGCGTCTTCATAAGGCTCTGACTGTGTGTGCTGAGCGTGTGCTCTTTCTGCTGACCATTGGTCAAAAGTTAAGTCCAAGTCGCTTGTGTCGGCCATTTTGCTGACGGCTGACGCATGGTGACTAGACGAGGGGTAGAGAGTCTAGCTCGAAAGGTCAGCCATCATCATTATCACGCTTATAAAGGAATCAGAGCACACAGGGGCTGGGGCAGCAGGGACCATCGGGCTGACCAGCGGGCGAGCGCAGCCAAGGGTCAGCAACCCCCCTTTGCAGCTGCACAGCGTGCAGAAGTAGC
Source organism: Drosophila antonietae (assembly GCA_030914385.1). Classification (NCBI taxonomy): domain Eukaryota; kingdom Metazoa; phylum Arthropoda; class Insecta; order Diptera; family Drosophilidae; genus Drosophila; species Drosophila antonietae. Next base: position 27,192 of record JAUESO010000257.1, read on the forward strand.
GAGAAATCAAAAACAGCTTTAGGGGTTGCTACCCCCTGCTCGTTGAGCAAATCAGTCCAAAGCAATTGCTATGCAAATTGAAGTAAACTTTTGCTTATGAACTGCGTTGATCGTTGTACGTTTAATGAATTTGTACCGGTTCCGCAGCGCTGGCTGGGCCTCGGGTTCAGCTCAGCTTTGGCTCTGGGGTCTCCTCCTGCCTGACCGGCGGTCAACTTGATTAGTGACCAGGCCCCGGAAGGTCGCTGCGTCATCGGGGAGTGATCTCTATGGTAAAAACATTGCATTTTTCACATTAAACAGAACATAAATCACCGAATTAATGGTGGAAAAGTGCCAGAGCCACTGTCCAGCCCCTTCAGCGTGCCAGCGACCCAACAAATTGAATAGGACACGCGAAATACATGTCTGCCTATGAGCATATCCATTGACGTGTACGTGTGTGCGTATATGTATATATTAGGACATTGGTCAGCCGAGTGGGCTGGGCACACGATCAAAACATGAAAATATTTGACTAACTGCTTACAGCAGTTAGCGTCACATGAGTTATTATCGAAGCAGGGGCAATGGGCGGACACGATGCTGTTCTATTGGTCCCAAGCGATACCAATTACCATTCTCTCTTGCTGAACTCTCTTGCGAGTATTTAAGGCCTTGTTAGAAGCAGAAAATATTGCATAGAGAAATATTATATTAAACTTGATCATAAATCAAGTGCTTATAAGAAAAGAATAAAATCATCATAAAATCTATACTTAAAACAATTTATTGAGAATAGTTCCTGGAATAATATAAAGTGAAAATCAATTAATTATATTATATTATTTGATTAACAATTCATGAAGTCTAAGATAAGATTATATAAAAGGGAAATGGTTCTAAATTTTATCAGAGCATAAACTATAGAACTGCACTTACTATGTACATAGATGAACATGTATATTATTATGAGCAAAAAAGGAAATGATTAATCTTTTAAAAATAAAATACATACATATATTAATATTATTATGTAAAAAATTACAGCAATTTAAATGCTGATATAGATTTTATCAATTTTTTCTATAATTTTTTCAGTTATTTATTTTGTATTACTTTAATTTAAAATGTGCCCCATAACCATAGAATGCTCTTTATGCATCTTTCCCATCCACGCCAATTCATTGTCTGCTTATGAAGTGAGAAATCCGAAATTTAGTTTCCGTTGACGATTCAAGATTGGACAAACAACCTTCAGACTCTCTCTCTCTCTCTCTGTCTCTCTCTCTCTTTTCAATTCTCTAGCTCTAATGAGCTCTATCTATAACGGACAGAAGGATGAATATATGAAATAAACGATCGGGAGAACAGGTGGGCAGATAGACGTACAGTCTGGCGGACAGTCGGGCGGAGGGTCAAGCAAACAAATAAAGAGACTGATAGTGCTATATCGACTCATCTGCTGGTCATGATAAACAAGTAAGAAGGCTCTCCCTGCAAAAAAAAAAAAAAATAATAATAATACTAGTTTTCTTTACGAACGTATGAGCGCGCGCTCTGCAAACCGCGCACTTGCATCCAAAATCTGAAAACTACAAATTCTGCATATTCATAATATCGATCTAAATTTAAAATTTTCAAAAACGAGTGTTCATGTGAAATTTCAGCTCTCTAGGTTTTTTAGTTTCTGAAATCTCGACGTTCATACGGACGGACAGACGGACAGGATTCAATCAACTTATTTTTTTCTGCTGATCAAGAATATATATACTTTGTTGGGTCTGCGATTTCGCGCTCTTCCTGTTACATATGCTTTCACAAAGCCATTATACCCTGAATTCCCATTTTCAATGGGTTCATGGTATAAAAAAAACGACTAGTAAAAAAGCAATTGCAGAAAGGCATTCAACAAATAGTTGTTGTTGGACTTACTCTAGCCAAGTCTAAAAATAGTATTCGAAGAAATGACCGAACTATTTAATTTTAAGGGCAAAGGACTTATCCTTATTTGCGTGCTCTAGTTTCATTTGTTATTAATGCGAAATATATATACAGGTCTATAATCCGGGCAATCCTTTAGCGCTCATTTCTGTTATTTAACTAACAGTTTTCTTATATGATTATGCACGCTCAGCATTCTGTTTTTCAACTGTATGTGCCTATGTGTCCCGCCTCCTGCTTGCTGCCTTCTGCATGCTGCCTCCAGCCCACTGCCATTTCCATTTCCATTCCCATTTCCGTTTACCATATAAGCCTACCCATGCCGACCCATGTTCATGTTTTCGGTGCTCGCAACGCTTCAACTATGGCATAGGGCATGATAAATGCTGTTGACATTTGAACTAAACCCGTTTTCTTATAATATGGCAAATAATAATCCCCAGCCAGATGCTTAAACGGAAACTATGCCACTGACAGAGCTTATAGAACTTTCCGCCCCAGCTAACTGAACTGCTTGCGGCACGTTGCGGTACTCCCTAGTATACCCACTACCCCGTACACCCTACTCACTTACCACTACCGCTACCGTTAGCAACCCCACACATACCACCCAATTACGATCCCTGTGCACCTTAAAGCTTTTGCTGAGCAGCTTTTATTTGCCAAGGCGAATGGCAAACAAGGCGCTCCAAGAAGAAGAGAAAAGACGAGCACAAAGAAAGAGTAGGAGAGAAAGATAGACAGCGAAGGAGGAGGAGGTGCGGACGCGAGGGGAAAACAGTAATCCCAAGGAAAAGTAAATTTTATTTCTTAACAGACTTGTTGATGTATGTGCGGGTACAATGTATGTGTGTTTGTGTGTGAATAAGCGGTTACGCACCCTATAGTGCAAGGCATATGTGAAGCTTCAGAAAACTACTTAATAGTTCGAATTGGAGCGAAGAGCAAGTGGGAAAGATGACAGAGAGCCTAGAAAAGTTTCATGAATTCCCAAAGCTGAAACTTATTCTAAGGCAAATTGAAATGCCACAAGTGTAGGGTGCAACAACAAATAGATACTTAATCATATATTCACACACACGCGCGCACACACACACACTGAGTCTGTTCACATGTCAACTGAGTCTCGAGCTTATGAATTCATTCTTGTTGGGGATATGCGGTTAAAGCCTTTCCGTTACAGTTGTTGTTTCTGTTTCTATACCCTAAGTCCGTGGAAAATGGGAATTCAGGGTATAATAGATTTGTGAACATGTATGTAATAGGCAGAAGGAGGCGTGGCAGAGTCGATGTAGCCCTGTCCGTCTGTCCTTATGTGTGAACGTGTCGATTTCAAAAGATATAAGAGATAGTTCATTTTGTGTTAGGTTCGTATGTTGTACATAAAGTTGTTTTTTCAGAAAATCGATATCTATTACTGATTTCGAGGTTATCGATTAATAGCTTTATCGAGTTTCACTTATAAAATTATATCTCGTTTATCCAAGAGCTTAAAGTTTTTACACAAATTTAGATAATAATCTAATACATTTTTTATTTTTAATTTTAAAAAATGATTTGAAATACTAGATACATACGGTTAGATTTGGCATATACATATGAATGTCACGATAATAATCTGAAAGTTTGAGCAAGATTATCCATCTATAAGATTATAAATACATTAAATAAGTTCGCAGCCCATATGTAGTGCAAGCGATTATTAGTTCTTCATAGGTTTCAGGGTATCTCGTAGTCGAGCAGTCTCGACTAAAGATTTCTTAGTTCTTTTTTTTTCAGTTTTTTTTTGTTTTAGTGCTCTGGATACCACCCTATGGTGGGCCGAGCATCTTAAGTCCTTGAAATGCTCATCACGAATATGCTTTGTGCAGTAGAAGGCAGAGGCAGAGTTAGAAGCATCCCACTTGCCCCGGGGCTGACAGCCAATGTTAATAACAAACAATGGCAAATCATGACTGAATTAAAAAGGGATTTACTCAAAAGACATAATATCAACAAAACCTACAACTGAAACTAAAACTAAACTTATATATGCTAACATTTCCGGGTCAACAAACCGTTGCCGGATGCAACAGAATTCAGTTATGAAAACTGCAAATATCAGAGAGACGATCAAGAATATGAGATTCGAATGCATAACTATTGTAAATGGTAAATGAATTTAGCTAAATTGAATAGTTCATACTAAAATAGTTATATAACAATTAAGAAGGCTCTAGTCGAGACAAAGAAGTAATATTATTCTTCTTTACGAATGCATAAGTGCGTAGTTTATGCTGTGGATTGGAGTACAGTTGGGCTATATCTTGGAGGTTTACAAATCAATTCCTAGATAGACTATCTTCATAAAACTTTCAGAACATTCAAAGGTATCTGTTTGTCAAATTTCAAATTTAAAAAGTACAAAGTCTCCATATCCATAATATAATAATATGTATAATGTACACTCAACGCTTAAAAACGAATTTTTTTTTTTTTTTTATTATATTTATTTAGTAGGAAGCACCGGAGCATCTTTCTACTCCATTTTCTCCCTTGGATCACACAATTAACATCACAGGTTTACAATTATTTATACAATTTAAACATATATACAGAGTAGAACTAAGTTACAGTGGGGGTGAGAAGGCTTCCGAACTGGCGTCTTCTTTGCGAAATTTTAGATTTTTATCGATAATAAGGAAATGGGATGAGTTATCGAAATACACGAGTATACAGGTAAAATTTATATATAGCTATTGTAGTTTACGAAAAATCTGGACGGAAGCTCAGGCAGACCAACCTATATATATCGACTAAGTTCGTCGCCCAGGTCAACAATAAATATACTTTTGGGGTCTGCACGCCCCCTTCTGTCTGTTACAACTATTCTACTGTGATTTCCCATTACACTGTGGGCGATTTGCCCTGATAGGTGGAAAATAGTTTTATTTATTGATAGTTAATACTTCAGTTAGCTGATACTGTCACATCGTACATAATAAATTAATGTAACAAATTAAATTTGGCCAATTAAAGCCAAAGTGACGAATATCGTCTCTTATATATGAAGGCATATCCATGGTACACACCCAATGTCTCCAACTGTACATAAAATATTAGTTGTCGGAGCAGATATTATAGATCTGAATATAGTTCCTGATGGATGCTTAGGTGAGAATGCTTCCAATGTTTTTGCTTTGTTTTTATACTCTGAACCCATTGAAAATGGGAAATCAGGGTAGTACGAGTTTGTTATAGAAATTCGATAACTCGTATATTTCCAGAGTTATCGATAAAACGATTAGAGTTAGAGTCTCCAAGTCTTCTGCAGATATATAGATACTAGTTTCATACAATTTTTTTTTTTTTTTTGTCAGATTTTGGATTCCGGTCCCCAATTTCCCTCTACACCCACAAATGTGTAAAAAATATATTTCAAATACTAGAAACATACAGTTTGGTTTGGCATATAGATATGAATGATCATGATCATAATCTGAAAGTTTGATTACGATTGACCGTCTAGAAACAGAATTATTAATCAAATAAGTTCTCGCAGCAAAACCCACGTTGCAGAGAAAGCGAGACAGCGAGACACCAAGCCGCTTGCAATGCTTACACTACATACACGTTCAAGCGTAGATCAGCACACACACACGCTGATCTACGCTTGAACGCGTATTTTTGCAGTAAAAAAAGCGAGAAAAAAGTCCGAAATTGAACAATATTAGTAATTTCCAAAAAAAAAAATGCAACCTTCTAGCTTTATTATTAGACTTTATGCCGCCAAAATCGACAAATCGCCAATAGTGCATTAGTTAAAAAATAAGTTTCTTATCCAAAAATACCTAAGAGCTTCAGTCAGAACTGTTGCATGGTTTCCACTTAAACTTAGTTTCCTTTAGATGAAAATCAACTAAGGTAAAAATTCTCGTCCAAGTCCAATAATTTCCAAGGGAAATTGCGAAAAGAAAAAATGTCCGCAAACGGAGTTGGAGTTGCATTTGCCATGTGTCCCAGTGCAACGGGCGTGGAAATGAAAAATGTGTATTGGAAAAGGATTGGATGTGTATGATTAAGGGTAGACATAGGCATATCGGGCATGCCCAAAGGAGCTGGCGGGTGGATGGCTCGCAAGTGCCGGATGTGGGCCGAAACTTCTCGACGATACGACGTCGTCCGAATCGCCATCTTCGGTCCTTTTAGCTCGCACTGTGGCGTTCTTTGGTCCTTCGTTCCTATACTCGTACTCGTAGTCGTACTCGCAGTCGTCCATGTCGTCTCATCAGTACTAATGGAACATTTTCCATAACACATTGGTGCGCAACAACAACAGCAACAAGAAGTACGACCACACTCGCCCAGCCAGCCAGTCATTTGGCTTGGCATCTCCACATCCCGAACCTCTGCTCTGCTCCTTTCCATCCTTACTCCCTTTCCCTTACAGCCCCCTGCTTCGCCTAGCATTTGATGTCCTCGTCGTTGTCGTCCGTTGGCTGCTACTCAAACCACTTGGCTCAGATCCACTCCAGCTCTCCACTTTGCTTCCGTTCACTTGATGTTTTCACGAGCTCACAAAGTCGATAAATATGTATACACATGTACACATATTCACACACACATACACGTATATGTATATGTATATATATGACTCGCTGTATATACACATCGTATGTGGCTCGTTTCAGTTTGGGATTGAGCCTGAGAATGGAAATGGGTTTGGGTGCGGGTTTGGCTTTTTTGATTTGGGAATGAGTCTGGGGTTGGCATGTGTGGGGTAGTTGCCGGGTAGTGGCTAAAGGACGGGGAGGGCGGGGTGCTTTCGCTGTGTCGGCTGCACATGTCAGGCTCAAAGTTTTTAGTAAAAGGCTTCGGCGTCTACTAACGCCCGCGGCTGCTGCTGGCTGTCAGAACAACGATGCTTCGGCAACTGAAATCCGTACGACATGCTCTGCTCGCAGCTGCCCCGAAGATCCAGCACTTTGTCGTCTGCCTAACGACCAGTGGGAGCCAGGGCCAGAGCCAGAGTCGCCCACTTACCAACTACCCACTGCGCTCCCACTCGGCACACACTCAAGCAAATCGAACAATATGCTCGGAATGCTGCAGCAAATACAGCTTAATCTCCAGCTTCATTAGCAACTATCTTAAACTGATTATAGATGTATAAGAAGTTTATAAATATCTATAACTAATTGCAAATCTTGAACGCACACTCAACGGCTAGGCCAAACAATTGATTACACTATTGAGCACTCAATAAGAGGCCCATCATGCACAGCTTGTGTAAGTATATCCTTGATCTATGCAGTAGCTATCGAGGACGGTGCTCCCACACCTCTACAAGACTTAAGACCTAAGCTAAATTATATGAAAGCGAGTGGGAACTCAAGTACGAGAATTACAAAGAAAATGAAAACAAAAAGCAGAAGAAGAAGACGAGATTTTCAAATTACAAAAATTTCACAAGTTAGTTAGAAACTCTTCTGCTTGCTCTTGCTTCTCTTGTGTTTTATTTTATTTTAGTTTTCGCAAATGTTATATGAGTTGAGCGTGTGTCCGTGGATGTGTGTGTGTGTTCTCACAGAGTACATAGCAGTCAGGACGAAAGCGACAGCTATATGCATACACAGAACGACAGAGAGAGATGGACAGAGAGAGAGAGAGAGAGAGAGAGAGAGAGAGAGAGAGAGAGGGGAGAGAGAGATAGGAGAGAGTGTGTGAGAGAGATAGGGTTGGGTGTTTGGGGGGAGTCGGGTTGTGGCTCACATGCATGGGGTTCCGAAAAGGATTTTAGACCTTTATTTTCACATGGAGGACGTCAGTTGGTTTGCCACCGCACGAATTTCAAACTTTTCACACACACACTCGCTGAATTTTCATTTGCATATGTATGTGTATGTGTGTTTTTGTGATTTGAATTAAACTTTCGAGCTCACACACACACAGAGACTAACACACGCCACACACACGCAACGCCTGAGCATGGAAAATTTTACTGCAGACAACAAAAGGCTTGAGCCGGTAACCGGAGGACGACGGGCTTGGCGCTGGGCGGTTAACGGTATGCTCGCAGTTACTAACGTTGTTGCCCATTGCTGTAGCTGTAGCTGCTGACACACACACACACACATACACACACACACACAGTCATACACCCCCTCTTCAGATGTTCGGCCCGCACTCTGCCGTTCCATTACGTTTTGCTTTTCTACTTTTGGAAGTTTTTGCGTCAAAGCTTTGTTATTGTTGTTGTGATACCCATTGAAAATTCATGTGAAACTCGGGAAGCTTGTTGTTATATGCATCTATCTCTCTCTCTCTCTCTCTCGATCTATCTCTCTCTTTCTCTTGTATTATTGTAGAATGGTCATCTACTGCTTGAATAAATTTATGAAACAAATCGATAAATATCGATAATTAGCTCGATCTTCATTTAATCATTTGGGCTTCTAACTAGAATCATCTCGACACTTTCACGTTGCTTTCATCTATTAATTGAATCAAATTTGTTTGTGTTTACTCAAAACAAGTTAATGCAACAAATCGATCAATAAATAATCGATATAATTAGCTCGAGTTGCTTAAAGACTTGAGGTAGATTCATCCATACTTACTTTCACTTTGCTCTCATTAGCCATCATCTAGAATATCTATGGCTGTCATCTAGGGTATCTCTTAGTCAAATACTATCAATTAACTCGTCTTGTTCCTGTTGTTGGACAAGCATGTACCATACATATATACATAAGTGTAGAACACATGTCCGTCTCGGGGTCTCTCTATGTTAGTCTGTCTTTGGAAAGTTCTGCCACATAAACACATACACACAGATATATATATATAAATATATGTATATGTATACATACATATGTGCATGTCGTATGTAGCAGAGTGAAACGCCTGTGACAGCTTGTGGTCTGCCTGCGACATTTGAGCATTCATTTTGTTTATTTTGAACACACGCTTTGGGCTTAATGCGACACACAGAGCAAACGCACATAGCCGGCCCCGATGTCAACCAGGAGAAGTCCACGCCTACACCCAATCCACACACTCTTTCATCTCAGACCTTTGCTTTAGCCTAAGCGTTCAAGTACATATGTACACACATGTATATGTATGTGTATGTCAATATACAACTGACAAGATGTGGAGCAAGATGCTCCAGCATTTCGCTGAGTAAAAGTTAAATTAATTATAAGAAATCATATATATATACTTATAAATATTATCTATAGAATATATCCCAAGGAACTCGTAAGTGAAACATAACTTGATTGAGAATTGCAAAAGATCTATAAAGATTATCTATCAAAATATATCCAAAATAATTCATATCTTAAATTCAATTACTCCAAGAATCAATTTAGTAATCAAAAGTATTGCTTAATTATGGCACAACTTTAACTTTGGCGTTTCTTGACTTTTATGGGAATATTTACTTGAAATTGTAAATACTGGCAAATGCCCACGATTAAAGCCCTAAGTCGCTTAAATTGAATGTGGGGTTAGCTAATGGCGCTGCCCTCAGCTCAGTCCCCTTGCCGAATTGTGCCGCATTTAAATATACAAGAATTTCATTGTGACGCAAGAAATCAATAATTACCCCAGAGTTTACCTTTCGGGCAACCCCTTGCCCGCACTATCCCAATCGCAGTCGCAGTGGTCAGCTGCCCAAAACAAAATGGTTGACGACACAAAATGTTGAATCAGCAAACAGAAGACGCCAGCCCCCGCGACGAGTGCCCAGACACATAAACAACTCGATTTGGCTTAAAGGGAAGAGACATCCAGTGGACCGCTCAGGGCAGCTGAGTAAGGGAAGGTGCAGGGTTGGGGGGTTCAATGACTAGGGGGCGGCAGAGTGCACTGGTCGCAAGTTCATATTTTACCCTTAATGTGTGTGTGTGTGTGTGTGTGGCTGGCCAACGACTTGGACCAAAAGCGTCACGGACATGGACTGTCGTCCGATGCTGGGGATAAGTAATAAATATTTTACGTCAGCCCTACGGATCAGGGGCACGTTCAATGTGGCAGCAACTACCTCCCGTCCCCGCGCCGTGCAACACTTCCGACAAAATGGAAGCAAAAAGTTTTGCGCGTCGAGTCTGTGACGCGACCGCAAAAAGCGGTAACAATAAATACACGAGCACTGTCAGCCCGTGTCCTGCGTTCTGTGTGCTGTCCCCTGCGCTCTGCGTCCTGTTTCCTGCGTGTTGTGTGTCCTAGCCGAATCCATGGCCAGAAATAACGTGGCAGACGCAGCTCGCCACTCGCCACTCGCCACTTGACGCTCAAATTCGCCCTTGAATCATTTCAATTTCAAGCAAATTGACATTACATTGCCCAGCTGCCTTCCTTCCTGTGCCCAGTCCATCATCCCAGGGGCTTGGCGGGTGTGGGCGGCTCGAAATTGGAAATACTTGGGTCCACTGCCCTGCCTGGGGCAACTCAATAACTATCAACGTCGACGGCAACAACGAATCGAAAACGAAGCGAAAGTTTGCAAGACTTGCTTCACGGCTAGCCCCCACTGGATCCCCACAGCTTCAAGCCGAGCCGCCTCTCCTACCCGCCACGCCTTCTTTCTGGCCACGGGGCAGCCACGCGTTGACTGACAGCCGACCAGGGAATTGAACTGGCCGAGACTTGGGGGTTGCATGGCCATGACAGCACAACGATGCGATCCGAAAACGGGGTTGCCCAGACGCGACAGTTGGCGCTTGACAGAGAGCGGGGTCCTCGAAGGGGGAGGAGGATGCGAAATGCCAGGCAGTCACTTAGAAGCCAGTCCAACAAGGACCAACACTTAATTTAACCCAGCACTGCCCATGTTAACGACTCCACACACACACACACCTACACACTCGTCCGGTAAATGGTTATTCAAAATGGCCGCCAAGGCTGGACCCAAGTGGCTTCAAGCCACAACCCCAACAACAGCGAAAGCAACTGGACCCTGCACGTCAGAGCGAACAACATGAATCAACAGAAAAGCGAAAGCCGCACGGATAGATAAATGATTGAATTGGTTAGGTACAGTCAGACGAAAACTAACAAAAGCTCGAGAATGGGTACAGAGTGAGGTTAAATATGATAAAAACTCGAGTCATTCAAGAAGGTAATAAATAGAAGTATGTAACATTAAATAAAATATGAAAGTGACTCAAAAAGGAATACAAGTAAGAGATTTAGAGGTGGAATAATATTGTAAACGGAAAAGGAAGTACTAGAAAAATTGCGGAATTTAAGAATTAAATTAACAAATACAAATGTTGACTGAACAAATACATTGAATAATCTCAATAATGAAATAAGTAAATGTACTCGGGAGTAACCGACTCTGACTCTCTTTGCAGCTACTGTCCTTAGAATACATATGTATATATACATATATACTGGATGAAGGAATACACAAATATATAGATTCAGATGTATAGATCTAGATATAGAGGGACATAGATTGATTAATCAATATGATATTCCACTATTTATGATTTGATTGAAGGCAGAGGAGAAGAAATCATGTGTGACTATGAATATAGGAATATAGGTATATAAATCTCATTAAATATATGATCTATACTATATAATAAATTCATAAATATGCTACAGCAAAGCTAATGCTAATAAAGTCCTTGACACATTGTTATCAGAGAGCAAATATATATGCATATGTTGGCTCAACGGATGCGCAGATATTTGTATAGAGACATATGGATCTATATATAGATATATTCATAGATTGCCATAACCATTAATCAATAAAATTTTTCTATTTATGTTATGATTGAAGGCAGTCAAAAGAATGTGGCAGAGAAATCATATGTGACTTTCAAGATAGAATAGAATACTAGGGATACAAGAATTATCTATTCTATTTGTTAATATCTGTTAAAGTTTCAATAAATATATGATATGTATCTAAATCTCTAACCACACCCTACCTTATATATATCTTTGTATCTCTGATTAAATTTGACTAGAATAAAATTCATAAATACGCCATTTATACCATGGCTGAATCCCTCTATGCTGCTTTGCTGCTACAGCTCTCGACACATTGTTATTAGTGTACAAATTTATTGAGTAGCGAGTTTATATGTTGGCTAAAAGGGTTGCCAGATATTTGGGTTGCTTGATTAAAAAAGTAATTAGAAAACTAAATGAAAGTTTTACGCAGAGCGGCTCAAGAGATGAGGTCGAGAGCAGTGGGAGTGGGAGGCGAGAGTAGAATGTGTGTAGTCGTTTGGCGAAATGGTAAATAATGTAAAGTGAAATAACTGTACATGGTCTTTACACCCACACACACACACACACACACGCACTCACTAGCAGAAGCTCATGTGTGTGTGTGTGCGTGTGTGTGTGTGTTGGCTTTTGTTCTGCGCGCGAACAGGAGCTGGGCAGGAAGCTAAATGCTCACCCCTTTCGACTTGGGTGAGGAATGTGTCCTGTAGGGCTTACTACATACCAAATGAACACCCACACACAAACACCCAAACACACACACACACATGTGCTGCTGTGCATAATGGCGCTGGGAATTGGACGGGGGTTGCCTTTTGCCCGGCTCTTGTCCTCCAGTTCGTTCGGTGGGTGTATTTGGGTGGTTGCTTGGGCGTTCCAATGGGTTGGTCATATGTGAGACAAGCCGAACGAGCAGCTCAGCCGAACAGCCATGCACATGTGTGAGCATGTGTGTGCGCCTGGGTGGGTGTGCTCGCATGTGTGTGTGTGGCGCAATAAATGTTTTCGAATGTCATTTGCTGCAAAGATGGCGACCATTAATATGGAACGAAAGGATTTGTTTTAATTTCATTGTGTATGCGCGTGCGAGTGTATATATGTACATGTGTGTGTGTGTGTGTGTGTGTGTGTGTGTGAGGGTGGGTGGCAAAGTCACAATAGTTGGTGCCGAGCGGAGGGCCAAACAATTTTCATGGCAACAACTTCTTGAGCCATTTCTGTAAATTTATCACATGCTCACACACACACACACGCACACACACACACACACAGACAGACACACACTCACACGCACAGTGTCCACAAGTCATTTAACTAACGAACAGCATGAATTCCTTTAGCTGCATAGATATCTGGCTATATGTAGCTCCATTGCATACGTTTAACTATTCTGCATGGCTTACGATTGGGGCCCCGCCCACGCCCACGCCCCTTTCTAAATTGAGTAATTAAAAGCGCCAAAAATGTTGAATTGCATTTGCATAAATGGCAAAGCAAAGCCAGCATTGAGCAGGCGCCATTCTGTAGTAAATAAATGTATGTACATACATATGTAGAAACATACATATATAGAAATTGTTCACGCTGAATCTCAAGCAAAAGATTTCACAATAACAACAAAAACACAACCCACTCATTATAGTAAATATTATATATACACATATACATATACATAGTGAATATGTGGCAACTATTCTGAGTAACTCCTAAGCAAGGCATTCGACAATAACAACAAAGGCGAAGCCAAGCGCCATTCACTGATGTGAAGAGCTCTTTGAGTGCGATTGAATAACAATTCAATGTTAATAACTGTAAAGTCTACAAATTAAGCTGGGAATCGGAATATAATAAGGTATTTAGTTGACAATGAAAATCCATTAAGAAGAAGAAGCAATAGCCTCTAATTGGCACTGAGCTTTAATAATGCGAACTCAATGCATGCACGAGAAAATACTTTAAAATATCAATGAAATTTTATAGTTCTTCTGTTCTCTGACAGCTGTGAACAAATCGAGCTTTATATTCGATATGCTGATGGAGAACTATCGATACATCGATTAATCACTATTGCATAATACGATAAGATGCAGTATGTCCGTTAATTGTTTGCAAAATGAAAAAAGTCATATAAATGCAACTTTGACATCATATTTTACTAGAATATGCATTTTTTTCATAATTTTTTTACAGGGTTCTTCTTTTATGTATTCTTAGCGAAACTAAATAAAAACAATTAAAGAAACTTTAATTAATTAAAGTCGAGACTGCTCGACTACAAAATCTCTTGAGCGTTTCTTCAAACGAATACTATTCTAAGAATGCTTCGTTTCGATTCTCCAAACTATAACATAACACATAACATAACTATAACACAAAAAGAATTAAGATCTAGAAACCTCTTATATCTTCTGCCTGTTACATACTTTTAACAAAACCATTATTCCCTGATTTCTCACTTTCAATGGGTTCAGGGTATACCAAATTTCATATTTCAATTTCAACTCTAACCTAGTCAGGCTATAAAGTTGTTAAAAAAAACTTGTATCAAGTAAGAAAGCTGAGATTACAAAACAACATATATAAAGTTAATTGATTTTAAATGTCAATTTAAATGTTTTTTCTTTAAAAATGCAACCATAATCTTTAATAAAGAACTCTCTCTCTCTCTCTCTTTCTAAAAAATGAAAACTTGTAAAGCGTATTGCAGTGGGGCGTAGCCGACTGCATAATACTCATTCACAGTCCAAAGACAGTTGAGTTCTTGTTTTGGTAAATTAAAGACCTTGCTCCGGAATATTATTAGAAGAAAGAGAATTTTCCGATGTGGCAGATCCCAAAAGGTATAATAACTGTGCATTTTTGGAGCCAGGCCTACAAAAGTAGGGAAATTACAAGGCAAGTGGCATGCCTCCTCAATATCGATGGTCCACAGTAATTCAATTATCGAATCCTTAAGCCCATTAGGCTTAAAAACTTTAGAAGATTTAAGCTTTTGCGACACCCCCAAAGAGCGTAAATATATATCCACTATAGAAGTATATTGTATCTAGTAGTACGCTATTACTAAAAACCTCTTTCACCAATAGCTTGTCTTAGTTTTTTGATTTGCCAAACCCCTAGTGGGCGTCTCAAGGTTTGCCATCAGATGAGCAGACGGACATTGAACAAAACCAATAAATTCTTTCAGCTCTTCTTCTTGAGAGATTAAGTAGATTCGCTTGGCCAAATAGATGGCTTATATTGGAGCTCACATCATTTGCGAATCTATGAATAAATCATTGATTAATTCTGTATATATTCTGGCTAAACGACTTGTCATGTCCAATGACGCCCGGGAATAGACCTACATGAAACATGAATATAACTAAGTGAATTGATATGAGCTCCCCTTGCAGCTCGGATGGATGGGCGGGTAATCGCAAATGGAGTAGATATTTAACTGGATGTGGGTAATGTCGCATTCAGCAAATCATTTTGAGAGATCTACTCTGGGATATGTGCACGGACGTTACTCGGCAACAGCTAAGCCAACCAGACCAGTCCCAGCCGCCCAACCGCCCAACCATCCCAAAAACCCATCTACGTAGGCCAAGTCCATGACAACATTAGACCCCCAACTCCAGCCGCTCCCCTGCCCTCGCTGCCCTCACTCTTGAAGCCGGGGATCCGGGTTGGTGCGTGCCTGTCGGCCCATAACGGATATTTGCGTTGTCATATCAAAGTCCCATATGGCCCGTAAACGTAGCCCCGTGACACGGAGAGGGTGGTATCGCTGTGTATGTGTGTGTGTGTGTGTGTGTGTGTGTGTGGGTTAGCAAAAGTGTCATCAAAGCCTAGGGCGCTCCAAGGATGCCATCAAAAATGCCAGTCGCACGACTATATGCGAGATATACTTATGTATGTATATGCATGATAAAAAGTTTCTGTGTATGTATAGATGGACGCCACAGACCCACACTCACACTCACACACACACACAGCTACATGGCGTAAAGCGCAGGAATAAACGAAATGTGATAATAAAATACAAAACCAATAAAGGAAAGAGCTCTTTACACTTCACTTGCTTACCAAGAATCGTCGGCACGCACACACACGCAAATACACATACATATACATATGTATGTCATTATGCATGTGTACACACTGTTAAGGACGCTACTGTTCATCAGATTCTGGCGGCTCTGGCGAAGACTTCCGATGCCATTCAACGAAATGGTACAAGGCCTACGGTTATTCGATGAATTCGTGGCAGACGTGGCATGGACCAGAGTCAGAGCAGCTCTAACGGTAATAGCCCAGCAACCAGTGCGGAGGTGGGCGGGGCATTGGAGTGGGCTGAATGTTGTTGGCGTACACAGGAAGCGGCGCAACGGTGCTTTACACATGGGGGCCAAGCGCTGAGCTGTGAGTGGATCATCATTTTTTATTTTCCGCTCAGCGCTGGCAAGCAAATGTGCCAGCAACAACAACAACAACAATAACACATGACGCCCAATTTCGGCCAGCGGCAACTGTGGCACAGCTGTCTCTCTGTATGTGTGTGTGTGTGTGTTTGTGTGGGTGTGTTACTTTTATTTTCGCTATCAGCCATTTAACAAACCCTAACACTCCGCCCCCAGTCGCCCCCCCAAACACACACACACATGCCGCCCCGCCACACCCCATTTCCACATCAACTGTTAAGGTTGCTGATGCTTCGCCGTCCCCGTCCATTGTGCCGCGCCCCTTCTTGCCCTTGCCCCTGCTGCCAAGGATATAAACATTTTTTATCATAAGCGAATTTCGCAGAAGCGTGCAAAAAAAAAACAGCAACAACAACAACAAACAATAAAAAAAGTATGCCAAAGCGCAAATAAGAAGCAGAGAATCGCAGCTTTACAGCACGGGTGGACCACCCCGCCGCCATTCTGGCAAGCCACCTGCCCACGCTCGCAGTTTGCCGGTCTTACAATAGATGGTGCTTTGCTATATTTAACACACTCCCCAGCCTCTTAAGATTTATAAATATTTCTATAGAAATACTCTGATTTATTAATAAGTTAAAGCAAAAGTTAAACAAAGCAAGAATTCTTTGATTGTAATATGATGGACTACGATCGTTCAGCTTCTCTTCATATCCTGAACCAATCAGGGAAATAGTTTTATATGTGAAAAGCAGCAGGAGGCATGGCAGATCTCCTAAAGTATATACATATGTATGTACATTTTAGATCAGAAAGACGATCTGAGTCGACTTAGCCCTGTCCGTCTGTCCATCCGTCCGTATGTTTGAACGCTTAGATCTCAGAAGAAGAGCTAAAGATTTGATTCTTGTGTTAGGTCCGTATATTGTACGTACATATCAAATCCGAAAAAAAGAATCGATAATTATAACCGTTTGAAAGTAATCGATTAAAAAGCTTAAGCTTATCGTTCATCTTTAGAACTAGAGTCTCCCAGTCCTGAGCATATATATAGATAATAATTTAATACAAATTTACCCTATTCCCCAAATTTAACGTAATTCAAATACTAGAGACTTGCACTTTGGCAAATAAACACATTTGCTCAACTGCACCCCAAGTCGATAGAATCATAGTAGGCTTTGCTTTTTCCTATCTATTTCCTAATCGAATAATCGATAACGATAATTCTATCACAGACAGTTTGGCACGTGCTCTACTGTGAAAGTTTAAAAATTGAATGTCATTTCATACATACAAATAAATATATTTCATTAAATACTTTTTACCTATTTGCAACATTCCAATATGGACATGGATATGCCTGTTACGCTGGAATCTCCGTTTCTGCGCGATGTCATTATCACGATACTCCGGTGCTTAGTGTGCCTGTACGAATGCTGTTTCATGATTCTGGTGCTGTTCATGATTATTCTAATGGGCAGAAATCCTCGAAAGCCGAAGTTCTTATCATTGTATTTTCACAGAAACTAGGCCGAATCAAACGGAGGCTCCAAAGTTGCTGACGAGCTGTGCGGAACATCGCCTTGTAAAACCATTATTTTCAAATTGTAATAAAAGGAAAGTGTATTTTTCAGAAATAATTTGTTTTAAAGGCTGTACGAGTCAGCTGTGTTGGGGATCCTACTGCAGGTTCAGAGCACAGAGTATATGCCACTCAACACCTCTGACATGCCTGTGGTCCGTAGTTGGCACTTTGATGCGATTGCACTTACCATGTCTGACACTTCTTCAACTTAAGAAGGTAGTTTAATTTATTCAATGATACATAATTCAAAAGCCTGATTGTCCAGACTGTTAACGTAGAGGCTTTGCTTTCTATTTACTGCTCGAATAGTCGCAGTGAATTATTTTATTGTAGACAGTTCGGCACGTTCTCTATTTTGAAAGTGTTCTTAGATTTGGAAAGTTTGAAAATTGATACAAAAATTAAATACTTGAATTTATTCGCGACATTCCAATATGGATCTTATGACGTCTCCCCGGCTGCTTCGCGAATTCGTGACCATGGCCATACAGTGCATTATATGCCTATTTGAATGCGGCTTCCTGATTCTGGCGCTGTTTCTAATCATCATAATGGGCGGAGATCCTCTCAAGCTGAAGTTCATACGTTTGTATCTTAGTTAAGTAATGCCAAATCAAACGGGCCCTACAAATCTGCTGCGAAGCTGTTCGGAACATCGTCTTGTGGAACCATTTTTCCAATCATTTTTAATAAATGAGATTTATATTTTTCTATAATATTTTCTTTTTAAGGTGTGCAACATTTGAGTCGGTTACGCTCCCCGCATGCTAACTCCGCCAACTCCGCCCATTGCGCAGTCGTATCAGCATTGGAATTGAAGCGTTTACGTTTTGACTAATGTGGCATGTCGTGTTTGGGATTGCGATTGCAGCTAAAGCAACGGCAACATTTTGCACCTAGCCAGCTCTGGGCGCTCTTATCGGAACGCCCTCCCTAATCCAAGCCTTCGAATCAAATGGAGGGCACAAGCGCCTTTGCGTGGGCTCGAGTCGGGTTGGCAGCGGGTGCAGGTAGAGGGAATGTTGTTGTTGCCAGCCACATGCCAGATTTTTATTGCTGCTGCTCCCGTAGATGATGATGATGATGATGTTGGTGGTGCTGATGATGATGTCGATGATGGGCTGCGGCTGGCAGACTAGCTAGCCCAGTGCCAGACCAGATGATTCTATGCCATTGCAACGGGTACATGTGTTAGCCTGAGCAATTTGGCCAATTCTCTTTTCTCCTTTCTGTTCTGTTCTTTTCTCATTTATTTTCTTTCCTTTTCTTCACTTTTATTTTCACCCTTAGAGTATTACCTTGTCTCAATTCTCGATTCTGGCTAAGAAATTCTAATAAGTGCTTCGAGCTGGCCCTTATGGCTTGCTTGGGTGGGTGTTTTTCATGTGATGGGTGGCTAGGTGGGTGGGCGGGTGGTTGGGTTGTTTTTTGGCAAGCTGAAAGTAAAAACACATCAATTGGCATGTGCATGGATGGAAATGACACCAGAGAATTGTGCAAAAATGTTATCTTTGGCTTCCGCACCAAGTCCTTCGGATTTACAGTGTTTGCTGTCGTCCTCCGCTGCTTCTTCTACTTCAAGCGTAACAATAACACCAACAACAACAACAACAACAACAACAATGATAACATTGGCAAAAAAGAGAAGCAGAACGGAACCCATTTTAAATAACTGGCAAGGAGGGTGTGCAAAATGTGCCGCGGACCGTCGCCCTGGCCCCGCAAGCTACCGTCCCTCCCCCGCCCCCCGCCTAACAATGCAAAATTGCCATAAGATAACTCGACAGGCGGCGCAGACACTAATACACACTCGTACACACACACACACACACACACAGATACAGGCACATGCACACTCACCATATAGAAAATTGGCAGTTGGATAAGCGAAAAAACCAATTCACGAATACTTTGCATATATAATATATTCAAAATTTACTGGGGCGCTGCCCAGGCGGCAGGAACTACCCGCACCACCCACTGCTATCCAACCACCCATTTGGGCAAACTGGGCGGTTATGTAGTGCCACACGCGCTAAAGGTAAACATCCTTTTCAGATGCTAAACATCGAGGACGCAGGTCAAATGGCAATGCGAAACGCTTTTGGCGATTGACATGGCGAAGGGCTGGAGCAGGATGTAGAAAGGGACGAAGGCAGGAAGGGAGGACGGGTGGAAGGAAGGGGGCGTTGTTGTTTGTTGATGTGGCAATGCTAGCAGATGATGTTCGGTTCGAATCGATAGATGTGCAAATTTTTACTACACTTTGGCACAAGCTACCTAGTGAGAAATGAATTATATAAGCGGATTATAAGCATATTTTGAGATAAAGCCTAAAGAGATAGTTGGAGAAAATATTTCGGAAATAATAGAGAGAGAATATACAAACATAAATGTATAACAGAATAATATTTGCAAACTGTGCAATTCTTTTCCAACTGTACTGAGGTTACATCATCGTATTCATTTGTTGACAATTGTACATGACTGTTAAGTTAAGTATAGAGTCTTAAGCTTAGAGATCGAACCATGATATCCAACTGTAATAAAAATAAAATTATTATGGAAATATATAAATATCATTTATTTCAATTGAACAAATATTTTTACAAGAAATGTTCCGAAGAAGTCCAAAGGATCCTCCGTTTGATTTGCTAGCTGAAATACAACCGCCTAAACTTCAGCCTTCTAGGATATCCGCCCTTTAAGATGATTTCGAACAGCGACAGAATCATGATAAAGCATTTAAACAGGCACACAATGCACTCGATAGCCGTTTCCATGAATTCCCACATCAATTGACTTGTCGGAAATTCATCCATATTGGAATGTTGCAAATAAGTTCCAGTATTTATTTATATGTATCAAATAATATAAACTTTCTAACTTGCGCAATGTATGTGGAAGCGGGCAAACGAGATTTGTATCAGCGTTCATATTAGAAAGAAATCGATATTGACATAATCGAAAGCCAGCGGCTACGATACTCATCGCATGTGCTTTCATCGAGCATCAATGCTCATCTCTAATCTGAACCGGCAACATACATATTACAACGAAGAAGTCATAGAAGCAGTCATAGAGCTATTGCCATTCCAAAATGGATACCGATAGCCAATGGGAAGAACAAGACGCCAGCTAAGTGGCCCGCTGCCAACCCGACTCGAGCCCACGCAAAGGCGCTTGTGCCCTCCATTTGATTCGAAGGCTTGGATTAGGGAGGGCGTTCCGATAAGAGCGCCCAGAGCTGGCTAGGTGCAAAATGTTGCCGTTGCTTTAGCTGCAATCGCAATCCCAAACACGACATGCCACATTAGTCAAAACGTAAACGCTTCAATTCCAATGCTGATACGACTGCGCAATGGGCGGAGTTGGCGGAGTTAGCATGCGGGGAGCGTAACCGACTCAAATGTTGCACACCTTAAAAAGAAAATATTATAGAAAAATATAAATCTCATTTATTAAAAATGATTGGAAAAATGGTTCCACAAGACGATGTTCCGAACAGCTTCGCAGCAGATTTGTAGGGCCCGTTTGATTTGGCATTACTTAACTAAGATACAAACGTATGAACTTCAGCTTGAGAGGATCTCCGCCCATTAGGATGATTAGAAACAGCGCCAGAATCAGGAAGCCGCATTCAAATAGGCATATAATGCACTGTATGGCCATGGTCACGAATTCGCGAAGCAGCCGGGGAGACGTCATAAGATCCATATTGGAATGTCGCGAATAAATTCAAGTATTTAATTTTTGTATCAATTTTCAAACTTTCCAAATCTAAGAACACTTTCAAAATAGAGAACGTGCCGAACTGTCTACAATAAAATAATTCACTGCGACTATTCGAGCAGTAAATAGAAAGCAAAGCCTCTACGTTAACAGTCTGGACAATCAGGCTTTTGAATTATGTATCATTGAATAAATTAAACTACCTTCTTAAGTTGAAGAAGTGTCAGACAGACATGGTAAGTGCAATCGCATCAAAGTGCAAACTACGGACCACAGGCATGTCAGAGGTGTTGAGTGGCATATACTCTGTGCTCTGAACCTGCAGTAGGATCCCCAACACAGCTGACTCGTACAGCCTTTAAAACAAATTATTTCTGAAAAATACACTTTCCTTTTATTACAATTTGAAAATAATGGTTTTACAAGGCGATGTTCCGCACAGCTCGTCAGCAACTTTGGAGCCTCCGTTTGATTCGGCCTAGTTTCTGTGAAAATACAATGATAAGAACTTCGGCTTTCGAGGATTTCTGCCCATTAGAATAATCATGAACAGCACCAGAATCATGAAACAGCATTCGTACAGGCACACTAAGCACCGGAGTATCGTGATAATGACATCGCGCAGAAACGGAGAATCCAGCGTAACAGGCATATCCATGTCCATATTGGAATGTTGCAAATAGGTAAAAGTATTTAATGAAATATATTTATTTGTATGTATGAAATGACATTCAATTTTTAAACTTTCACAGTAGAGCACGTGCCAAACTGTCTGTGATAGAATTATCGTTATCGATTATTCGATTAAGACATAGATAGGAAAAAACAATAATAAATAGATAAAAAAAAAACATATTTAATAATATTATTTTAATCGATTAGTAAATAGAAAGGAAATGCTAACGCTTAAAATATATATTTATGATATAATATAATATGAAAATTATATTTATTACAATGCGAAGATAAATACTCAGAGTCAACTATTCTGAGCACAATGTCTCAAGATGTGCCTTGACTTGCAAAGTCTTTTCCCGGCATAGAAGCCAAAGAAAAATTAGATACTCAAAGTCAATTATTCTCCCAGAATCTACCTTGACTTTCCCAGAAGCCAAACTAATTTTTCAATTTATTATGCAAGCATGTATCAAACGGGAGACGATTTTCGGCATGAGAACACATAGTTCTCAGCACCAGAATATTTGCGTGCACTTGGAATGTGTTTGATCCAACACAAAGCGAGCAAATAGTTGGCTAAGACCCGCAACGAATCCCCCCTCCGTCCGTCCATCCGTCCGTCCGTCCGTCTATCCGTCAGTCTTAGCTGCTTTGAGTGTGTGGCATTTGGAAAATGTGTTGCAAGTGCCCGGCGGTAATAAATAAAATGAACTCTGTGTGGCACCAGTAGCAGAAGCTGTGGCAGCCGCCACAGCCGCTACAAAGCAATGCAATCAATTTCAAGTTACATTTTTGGCATATCGAGACTTACAACCCCTAAGCACCAAGAGCACCAAAGCGCCCCCGCCCCTAACCCTACACACATGGCCAAAAAAAAAGAAGAAAACGAAGGAGGAAGAAAAATGGGTAGCGGGAGCAAAAACATTCACCTATCGACATTGCCCATCACCGAGCAGCTCCCCCAGTCCCGTAGCTGCATAGATGGGCGGGGGGTTAAAACATCCCCAAAGAGGATGAACGCTGCTGATGGCCACAAAAGACATCATGGCTGCCGAGAAGCCAGCGTCCTAACGCTTCACTGGATACTCGCTGTGAAAGTAGAGCCATTCAAACATACACACACACACACACATGGGGATTATGTGTGCGTGTGTGAGTGTGTGACAGCAAATGCCAAAACCCACCCGCACCGTCAAGCCCAACGTTTGCACCACCCGCTTACACATGACTTTCACATATGACTGTGTGTGTGTATGTATCTGCGTGTGTGTGTGTGTGTGTGTGTGTGTATGTGGCCATCGCCCAGCGCGCGCCATGTTGGCGCGGCAATGGCAGCAGTCATGTTAAAATATAAATTCCTCGCCCACTCAATTTACTGCTACCCAACCCCCACCTGGCCCCAACACACAGTTGTCTGGCACTCAAAAGTTGTCCTCATATGTGTGTGTGTGTGTGTGTGTGAGTGTGTGTGTATTGTGTGGAGTCTCGCTTGGACGAACAAACGCCCAACTCCCCAATTTGTCCATGCTCTATCTCTCGAGACCTTTTCTCAGTTCCTCTTCGAGCTTGCGCTACGTCGCTCTGTCTAACTCGCATGGCTCTCCTACTCACCCACCCATTCCGCCACTTTTTACCCCTCTCTCTCTCTCTATCGTGCTCTCTCGCTTCCTCTCTCCTTTCCTGTCTCTGTCTGTCTGTGGACCATGTGAAGTGCTTTGATGGCAAGCAAAAGGCTGCTCCTTGTCCAGGTGGCAGCGTCTGGGCTTTGGGCTGCCTGAGTGCCAGCGACAGGCATCCTTAGTGTATCAGCCCCCAGTCCCCAACTACCCAACCCCCATCCATGCCAGCTTGACAAGCTCCTGGCTCCTGGCTTCAAACTCTCTGTCTGTGCTCAGCTGGTCTGGCTGAATGCTGTTGCGGTAAGCAAGGACCCAACTAGGACAAAAGAGCAATACTATTCATCGCAACATGACTGCCTCTCTGTGTGTATGTATGTTTGTGTGTGTGTGTGTGTGTATGTGTGTGTGTTTGCATTAAGTACATGGAGCTCCACTTCACATGTATTTGCATGTGACTAGCCCCGAAAGAGAAGCAAACCGCACAAAAATGAAACACCGCAAAGCGTGCGCCATGACATGTGATTGAGGACGACGTTTATATGCAGCGGCACACACACGAATCGCTACACACACACACACACATACACACATTTACGCAGACATTCGCATTGAGAGTTACCTGAGTTAGTTAGTTCGTTAGCATTTATGCACTCAGCCAGCCCTCCAAACTCTCTTTGCTCTGTTTTTTTTGTTTCTTCCTTTGAATACGTTTTCAGCTCTTCAAATGTTTTTGGCAATAAATCTCAGCGGGACTCTTAAGCGTTATTTTGCTTTATCAATTCTAATCTGTTATTTAGCCTATTGAACATGTTTCACATATGCATAAATCAATCGAGTATCTGTCTCATAATTGTTAGAAAATTTTTAATATTTATGAATAAAGCGTTTCGGAATTAATTATTAAATTAGCTATGAAAGCAAGATAGATAAACTTTATATTTCCTGGCTAACGCTTGGACTAGGCAGGAAAATTCTTTGGGTTAGTAAAAATTATAATTGTAAAAAATATATATTGTAAAAAATTATATTTTTAAATTATAAAACTCTTTGTACTCACTATTCGGACTTAAGCATGAATGGATCTTATTTTAAGTATACAATTTCTTTTCCGAAACGTTTGAAATTTTAATATTTTTTTTTTTAATCTGAATCGTTTTAGAGGTAGCAAAAATTTTTTAAGTTTAAAATTAAGAAATAGAAACAGAAATCTTATTGGAATTATCTTTTCATTGAAAGGTTTCAATAGCCTTTCATTAGCTTCTATGTTAACACCAAGAACCGCAATTAAGAGTTATGAATTTAAAAAGGATAAACTTTTCTTTCAATTTTCATTTAAAACTTTTTTTTTATATTTTGAAACTGATTTATATGATAAAAATCAAAAATAAATATTACACATCAATTTTTATATATAAATCAAATAATAACTTTTATTTTAATAAATTTTTAATGCAAAATTACAAATAAGAATTAAGCCTTAATTCTTATTTTTAAAATTGAAATGAGAATTGAATTGAAATATCTTTTGATACAAAGGAACTAGATCTTATATAGACCTATAAATATGATCTACGCATTATTACCTTTCAGATGATATGTCTGTAAGTTGTACTTAACTTAAGACCTCAATAGCTTCCTTGGTTTCCTTGGCTTCCTTTTTTTAGGAATTTTACCTTTTCTTAGCGGCTGCCCAGAATAATATTCAGGTAGTGCTCAGTCTTATACTACTAGCTAGTTCAGAAGGCATTACGTTATGTACTCTTCTGTTATCGATTGTAGTTCTCATAGCTTGCTGTTTGTAAAGTTTTGCAGCTAATTATTTAGCACAATGATCTGTAGGTATTTGAAGTTATGTTGCTTACCGGTTCTAACTAAAGTTCTAGTGGTAGCCTCAAGGACTATACACAGTGAAGACCGCTAAACAAGTTATATTGATTGATCGCTTGATTGTCCGACATAAGATACTCTTCACAGCCTACTATTAGCATTTGTTTACTTCAACTCACATCATTAAGATGCCTCTTCACATGTTTCTCCTTCGGTAGTGCTCTTGTTGCTTATGCTCATAAAATGAGATCAGCCATGAAACGGTTTCTCGCCGAGACGTGCCTGAGCTCAGTTTGGCTGCAGCGAGTGCTCCGGCTAGCAGCTAATAAAGCCGAGTGTTGCATTCTTAACGCTCAGTTGCACGCAGATATTTGCATTGCCATGCAAATTTATCAGCTGGCTGACAGATTGGATGGCGGCTGATGCACATCTCCCGCAGTGCGGCGCAACCGCAAAATCTCTCGATGTGTCTGTTTGCGCGCGACCTTTTCGAGGGACACGTAGACACGTGCAACGGTAGCGCCGTGCGGTTCAATTAATTATACGTGCGCAAATACCTTAATCCGCATATTCACAATCAAAATTTGAGAGCAGCATCCGCAGTAGCCGAGACGAGAGATACTTGCAACAAACGGCGCATTCATATGCAAACAACTCGCACATCGAGAGCTGCGCCTCATCAGTCAGTCGGGTAAGGCTCGTCGGGGTAGGGCAGAGTAGAGCAGGGTTGGGTAGGGTAGGGTAGGCCCGGGTCGAGTTGGGATCACAACGTGGGTCGTGGCACCATTTGCTAAGGGTTCTTATTAACATTTCTTCGACGCAACTGACAAACATAACTCTCATCCTTTCCGCTCTTCATTTGAGCGGCTTGTGGCCTGTCGTTTGTCCCAACAACCCTTTCCCAGCTAGTTTTGCTCTATTTGCTGATATTATGGCATTGCAGATGCAGTCTAATCTTGACTTGTTCCGCTCGATGATCGATTTTATGCACTTCAATAGAATCAATACAAACGAAACGAAGTCAGTCAAGAAAAGTTTCAATAATAAAACTTGTCAATGTTGTATGTATAGATCTAAAGAAAACCTTTTTGAAAAGTGATATTAGAAATAAAATATATGTTTGAAATTACTCTATCTGCTAGCTATATAAATATTCTTAAATAAATTTCTTCAAGAATATACTATATTATATTTCTTATATATATATATATATATATATATATATATATATATGAGAGAAAAGTAAGATTTTCTATATTTAATATAATATTTTTTTTTCTTTTTTTCTTTTAAAATGACTGGAGACAATAAATTCTAATTTATTAATTTATTCTTCAATTATTTGTTGATTTTTTTATAAATATAATTCATCGTAATCGAATTTATTCTTTTTCTTCTTTTTTTATTTTCATATGAATTATATAAAAAATTTTATAGACGAGATAAATAATTCAACTTTTCTTAGCTAGGCAAAGCCGTCCTTCATTTAAGAAAAATCCTAAGTCAATAGACTTTCATAATTGGAATTCTAGGAATAATCTATTAATATCAATAATATACATTTGATGGCTAGTCAAGCGATGCTGGCGCTGTAGGTCCCGCATTCACATATTGACTTGATCAAACAGAAAGCGTGAATGCGTTGCGAATGTAAATTGCTGCGACAGTCAAATACAGATGGAGACAGAGCTACAGCTATAGATATAAATATATCCACAGCTACAGCTATAGCTACCGCTACAGCTACAGGCACAGCTGTTGTTGCAGATAGCAACTCGAATCTGAAT
Organism: Drosophila antonietae; assembly: GCA_030914385.1. Lineage (NCBI taxonomy): Eukaryota > Metazoa > Arthropoda > Insecta > Diptera > Drosophilidae > Drosophila > Drosophila antonietae. Next base: position 54,487 of record JAUESO010000257.1, read on the forward strand.
AGATAGCTGGCAATTTGGATACGCAATCAATAATTCTAATCAAGTGCGAATGGTGACGCATAAAAATCGCACCGATTCGCTCATCTGCCTGACTTTCTATATATGAGAGTTATATGTATGCTGATGCTGCTGCTGTTGCACTGCCAATAAATATTGGTCCTGCCAAGTCGTGTTAACCCCTACCTCCTTCTGTCCCGTGACCGGGTCGGGTCGCTGTGCCGCGACATGACCGTAAAAACATCACACAGCGGCACGTCTTGTCACACATCGGGACAGACAGCGAAGGAGAGAGAGAGAGAGAGAGAGCGCAATAAGGAGAGATAGAGCAAGAGAGAGAGAAAGAGAGACCATGGGGGTGCCCAAGTTACCACAGGGAGCTCAAAGGGTAACAACAACAACAATTGGAATCACCAATAATAACAACAACAAGAGCATGGCATCTATAGAGCGCAAAGTTAATACCCTTGCAAATGATATTAGCTTAAAATATTATCAATTATTTATTATATATTATATATTATATCAATATCATATTAATATATGTGTTATATAATATCACTGAAAGCTGTAGCTGAAAATTTCATGGGATTTTTACATGACTGCATAAAGTATGATGATATTTGCTTATGGTACACTTGAGTTTTATAGTAGAGGGTACAATGGTATAATAGTATAATGGTACAATGGTACACATGGTACATGGTACATGGTACATATGACATATTGTACAAGTAGTACATATGCTACATATATATGTATGTATTTAAAATATGATGTATATGGTAAATGGCTCATATGGTCATGTACCAAATATGGTTTATCGTACAAGGTACAATTGAACATTTAGTACATATTATACATGGTACAATGCTATAATATAATGTGGCCTAGGTTTATGGTACATACTGTATATATGGTAATTGTGGTACATGTAGTACATAGTACAAATGGTACATCATATGTATAGTACACTAACTAACTACTAACTATTAATATATCTACATGTATATGGAAAGCTGCCCAGGTATAGCTCAATGTATTTTTTAAAGAGTTACGCCCCGAGAAATATATAACCATATATAAAGCTTGGTTACTTGTTGATATAATATATTATATTAAAATAATATATCTCATGAATTTTGAATTCATCAATATTGAACGGAACTTTATTACTTAGTTAAGCTTAGAGACTATTATGCTCTATACCGATGCACACATTCTATCAAATACTTCTACAAATAATTGTTTCACAGCGGATGACATTATGATGTTACCCTTAGGCAAGGGTATACAATAGTGAGGCAGAGTTCGCGACATGGCAATCGTTTCGGTATGTAAATCAACTTTCATTGTTCGATTTAAACAACGCACTGGCATTGAAATACAAAAAATCACATTTCAATGCTTACAAAATAATAAATTATCAAACACAAAAAAAATAAATGTCTGCCAGCATAAGGACCACTCCGACCCAGGGGGGGAGGATGCGAAAAAAAAATTGCAACAGCTAGAAAAAAACACATATACATAAATATAACTAGAGACAGAGAGAGAGAGAGAGAGAGAGAGAGGAGAGAGAGAGAGAGAGAGAGAGAGAGGAGAGAGAGAGAGAGGCAGAATGGAGAGATTGTGTTACCCTAACTGTTAACCCCTTGTGCAATCAGCGTGCCTGACATTTGCATGTCCTGGAAATGCGAAAAATCGGAATAAAAAGGGGTAGGGGAAGGGTTACGGGGTAGCACAAATGCCTAATGGAAATTTGACACACAAATCTCATAAAACAAAAAAAAAAGAAATAGCGAAAAAAAAAGAGGAATGCAAAATGCGCATTGTATCTATTCAATGTCGATCTATCTATAACTATAGGCAGCGAACCGCCCGTTCGACGTTCGCTAGCCGAATCCATAAATCGCAATGTTGCCAAAATGGGATAACAAGCTCGGATAAACATGACACCCAACTGTCAATAGATGTTTCGCGGTTCCTTCCATAATGCTGCACACGCGCATTTGAATGCCTATATGGGCCAAAGCATATGAATGCGTGTGTGCGTGTCTGTGTGAAAGGATGGCCCTTGACTGCCTGCCTGGTTGGATGGTTGGATGGCTGGATGGATGGCTGAGCATTGCTGCTGCTATTTGATTTATGTCAAAATTCTAACGAGCTACTCCTTTACTGTCGCACTCTCCATTTTTACGTATATTCTGTTTTTTTTTATTCCTGGCTTTCCTGGTTCTGGCTCTACGCATCCTTTTGTGCGCTGGCAAGGATGCGAGCGAAGTTGTAGCAGAAGATGCTTATCATTAATCAAGGCTTTGTCAATAAATGTCAGCGTTGTGAAATTTCAATTTCACACCAAAAGAGCTCGCATGCCAATTGACAATTTGCCCTGTTATCGTTATCGTTATCGTTATCAGTGCGCACAGAACCGCAGCCGATGTTGACATCTCTATTAAGAGAGGGCAAATCAATGACGAGCTCAACCGACTTTAACACGCTCGGGTAGCAAACGATGTGGAAAATATCTTACGCACAGGTTCACAAATCATTTTGTTTATGATTAATAAAGTTAAGAAAATTATACACTTTCAAATATCTACTTTTCATATCGATTAATCGATTACCAGTCTATCGAATTTGAAAAAATGTACCATATATTATTTTCTGTGATAGATAAGCACTTCACTTAATCATGCTGGCGATTAACCTATGTCGAAAGTATTATAATCATATCGATTAAATAATGTAGCATCGATAGATTTTTCAAAAACTAATTAAACAAATAAGAAGGCTCTAGTAGAAACTGCAAGTCGACAACCAGATCTCCTGAACCCAGAAAAAAAACTTTTACTCTTCTAGTAGTTGCTGCCTGAACACCCTGAATTCCCATTTTCAATGGGTTCAGGGCATACAAATTATACTTACTATTAAGATAGTCTTTTCAATAAACATTATTTGGAGATTTAACTATTAATAAATTATTTATAGTCACGAGCTGAATGGAATAAAGTGAGCTTATGGATATCGATAACAATACCATATATTAGTTCTTGTAATTTATAGCCTTGAACTCAGTTTGTGAACTTAGATTGTATTCAAATTGAGTTTAGCGAATAAATATTTCAGAAGCATCTATTGAATATTGGCAACTTTTTTATGGAGTAACACATGCAGGACAGATAGACAAATGGACAGGGCTAAATCGACTCAGTTCGTCGCCCTAATCAAGAATATATGTATATACATTATGGAGTCGGCCATGCCCCGTTCTATATGCTACGTACATTTTAAAAAAAGAACGTTATACCTTGAATTCCCATTTTCAATGGGTTCAGGGTTCACTAAAACTTAAATTGATTACCTTGAATTGATTACCTTCACATATTTTGTTATGTAAGTGATCGATAAACCTTATTAAATAATCGATAAAGCATGAATTCAAGGTTTATCGATTATTTAATAAGGTTATATTTATTTCATTATATTAAAAAGTAAATTTTTTATATAGACGAAAATAAGTCAGATCAAATACGTCAATATAGAAATATCTTTGTGTAGAATGTATATCGATAGGCAGATATAATATATATGGATATCAAATACTTTGATATTACCAAATAAATTCCACAAAGATTAGCAAATATAGACCAATCGATTTATACTCAAATCACAGAAAACTATCTAAAACTGAATAAACTACAAAATCTAAATAGATTATTTATTTAAAAAAAAAACATTATTCTAACTTATCGATATATATCGAGTAAATAACAAATACAGAATTGGGACCACACCCAAAACGATTTGCTTCTAAGCTAAGAAACTTGCATTATTGAACACACACGATGTGATAGCCCTCACGTCCCTGAACCTTCCATCCATATACATACATACACACACATACATACACACACACACACACAGCTAGCCACAATTGCGAGCTGGCGAACGGGCTGTGGCTTTGCAATTAGGAGGAGCTTCAACGACGTGCAAGACGACGCCATCCTAAGCAACGTGTGCACATAACGTTGCCAACGCCATCGTCTATATACTTGAAAAGCTCCACCAATCTTCCACTCAGGTTGCCCCACGCCTCGACACCCCTTTTCGGGTGCAAGGCAGGACGCTGGCTGTTTTATGCTTCTGCTCGTATTCGTACTTAGCCATAAACTTTGGTAGCCAGCGACGCAGCTAACAGTTAAATTACCACACATGCTCCACAGCAAGCCCCCTCCCCCCAACACTTCGCTACCCCTTGCCTAGACCCAACCCTTGCAGATGGGGCGGCCGCTGTTTGTGTGCGCCAATTAAAAGCGGCATTAACGTTGCTGCTGTTGATGCTGCTACTGCTGCTCCTGCTCCTGCTATGGCTCCTGCTGCTGCTGCTGCTGCTGCTGCTGCTGGTTTGGCTCCTTCTACTTCTGTAACTCCTGCTGCTTCTGCAGCTTCGGCTCTTGGGAGCCACCAAAAATTTTTGCAGAATCTGAGCATTTGCGTCGCTTTGAGGCGGTCCATATGCAAAATTTCTAACCATAAATTGCCGAAACAAAACTTGTACAACAGTTGAGTCGAGTGGAGTGTGTGTGTGTACATGTGTGAAGGGGGTAAGGCTCCTGCTAGATGTTAACCAAAACAACGAAGCGCGAACGAGGCCAAATCTGCATCTGCATCTGCATCCTGCATCCGCATCCGCATCCGCAGCCCCAAAAACCCGCATATATGGTGCCACATGCGCTAATGAATGCGCCACAGGGCGCTGGCTGCCTCACTCACTCACTCACTCAGCTCCCTCTCTCAGCCCCTCTCACTCCCACTCACTCTCGCTCAATGTGGCAAGTTGTTGGATTGCTGCTGTTGGTCGCTTGAAAAACTAGTATCCATTTATTTCAAATTATTCCAGCCAAATATGGATTTGTGTGCGTATGTGTGTGTGCACCACATGTGGCTGCTGCAACTATTGCCACAAAGCCGTCCAATCGGCGCACGCACCACCCACAGCGCATTCTTGTTATTGTTGCCAATTCTAAAAAGTTCTTTGTGATTACATACAAAGCTCAATTCCTTACTTAATGTTTAGCGATTGCTTTGCTCGCAACATGCTGTTGGCATTGTGTAACACTGGCAACAGCCGCTAACTCTCAATGCAAATGCCACATCAATGAAGTTTTTCAATGGAATGTTTAACTACATTCTGATAGATAGCTCTTTGACAATGAGTGCGAGTGCGTCTCGATATGCTTTCAATCTTGAGGCATTTTTGATTCCTCTCTTTAACGAAAACAAGTAAATAAAAATGTACATAAAATATATATTTTTCAATTCCACATCAAAGCAGTATATATGAAAAATCGATAATTTATCGACATTTTATTAAATCGTCAAGTCAACTTTTCGTTTCATGCGTCCCTTGTCGGTCGTGTTTACTAAGTAAACTATGTAATTTATCGATGGTAATCGATCGACAGAATGAATAACTTATCGGTAGTAATCGATACATATGACTAATTACGCATCAATCGTAGCTGATAATCGCACTAAATCACTTATCAATAGTGTTCGATAATTGCACTAAATCACTTATCTATAATGTTTGACTACTACAATGAATCACTTGTTGATAGACTTCGATAACTGTACTTAATGACTTATCAATATTATATGATAATTGCACTAAATCACTTATCGATAGGGTTCGATAATTACAATGAATCACTCATCAATAGTCTTCGATAACTGATATACTAAATCACTTATTGCAAATTTTCGATAACTACAATTAATAAATTATCGATCGTATTTTATATTTACAGTAAATCATTTATTGGTAGCGATCGATATAAACATAGAAACCATGATCGATAATCAATACTTAATATACCTAATCACATATTGATAGAGTTCAATTACTACTATTCATGAATTTATACTATACCATATATGATATTGTTCAATAATTACACAGAGGGCTTAACGTTCGATAACTATACTATCGGTAAGCGACTTTCAGTGTTTGTTAGCTATACCATCGATAAGTGACATATTATTCGCTAACTACACTGTAGATAAGTGATTCATATTCATCATCATATTCATCATTGATAGTCTTCAATAATTCTCAGAAATAAACAGTAAGAAATTTATCAAATCGATTAAAGATAAAGAATTAAACAAAAAAAAAAAAACATGTTCGATTGGAAATGGACTGTGAGTTGCTTTGAAAGTGTTCGATTACTGCCCGATATAAGCATTTAGAGCCAACCTTTCGATTATAGTTTAATAATTAGGCTACGCCAGTCGATTACATGTTGCTTATATATCGATTTTTTCATCAGTTTCCTGTAACTATAATACATAAAAAGAAATATATCAATAATTCTGAAGGCATTTGATTGACTCTTCACTTTTGAGCTCTAAAATACATTTTGGCTTTCTGCCCGCCCACACGTTTAGCACCTAAAAACCCGGCATGCCTTGAAAATGATTGATATGGACGCTGTCCGACAGAGCAGCAGCGTCAACGCCAACGCCGACAGCGACGCTGACTGCAAAGCAGAGGCCGAGGCAGCGACCGCGACAGAGGCAGCAAACAGCAGCGCTCAAATAAATGTACTCAACAGCAACCCTAATCCAACTAGTACACAAATACATTAGCCCACAGACACACACACACATATGAGCATGTACATTACACACACATATATATATTTGCATATGTATATGTATATATATGATGCTGATGGGGGAGCTGCCATCCGCACGCAAATTGAAAAGATAAACTTTGTAGACCCGAACTCAGCGCCCGTTGCCCACACCCAGCCTCACCTGCAACAGCACTCATATGTACACACACACACACACACATATTGATGTTGGCAATCGGTTCGCTGGCAGCGCGTGAGTTCCACTTGGGTTTTTGCAAATGGCACTGATAACATTTACCAGCCCCTGCCACGCCCCCGCGCACACTGTCATCCCTCTCGCTCTAGCAGCACTCCATCTCCCTCTAGGTCGCTCTCTCTCTCTATCTATCTCTCTCTTTCTCTTTCTCTGTCTCTGTCTCTTGCTCTGTCTAAATCTCATTCTGTCCAGGACGTGTGTGTGCACATGATAAATGAGACAATGCGCGAGTGGAGCCACCAAAGGAGCCGTTGGCTACGGCTCTTTGCTACGCAACCACCCAACCCACACCACCCCACCCATACACACACACACACACATATATATATATATATATATATATAGCTATAGCTATAGCTACAGTCCCCCATCTCGAGCAAAATCAACAAAAAGCAACCTCATCCGGACGAACGCCACCCACATTAATAAAACTTTGGCTGCCTTCAGTCGCAGTCGTCGCCATCGTCGCTGCTCCGTCCTCGCACAGACACTAAACTGATACTCAATTATACACACATACACACATACATACATACATACATGCATACATGCATACGTACATACATATACATAACACACATGTCCGTATATACAACCCTCACTTGTGCACGCGGCTCTGGCCATATATGTATTGGCATCGTTGTCTCGCGTCCTTTCGTGTGTATCCTGGGCAGCAGCAGCAGCAGCAGCAACAGCAACAGCCATTGCCATTGCCAGCCAAAGCTGAGCACAAAAAGGACACACACCCACATGTGCACAAACACACACAGGCAAACATCACATATATATAAGTATACATATATGTGTATATACATACATATATATATATAGAGAGAGAGAGGGAGAGGACGAGAGCGAATACATAGACCGCGACGAGCCTTAGTGTGTTCGAAAGTCCTGCAGGACCTAACGACATAGCAAAATGCCAGAAATCAAATATGAGCAAAACTTAGCTACAGTTTATCTATTAAGACCATAGATTATTATTAGATACATATATTTATACAAACTACTAATATATTTTCATACCTCTATGGGCTTAAAGATAATCCAAGCAAAATTCTAACAAAGGATTTTAGTATATTCAAAAAGTAGACGAAACTATAGACTATATCTAGAAAAAGAATGTATCTAAGAGTGGAAGACTTAAGCTAATAAATGAAGTTATTCATAATCTAATGTATATGAGCTCATTATTCTTTTTACTACAAAACGTATAAGAGTTAAGAATCGATAATGCTTATAATATTGGTAAAACTTGATATATGTTTTTTAATATATACGATATATACGATACATGGCCATCAATATAAGGCTAAACTAACGAATAATTAGAAACACTCATGGGAATATAAATCGACATCTAACTAATAAGTATATATATACTATAGAATAGTTGTAATATAGATAAAACCCATTATACAACTATTATACATTTATGCATGAGAATATTAACACTATAAGTAAATCCAATATTATTATTAATATTATAAATCCAATATGTATTATACTGTTGTCTATAAGTTTCCTTAAAATAATTTCATATATTATGCAATGTTTATAAAAAAATAATAAAAAATAAAAAAAACAAATAAATATAATTCATAAAATTTTAGGATATTTATTACAAAAGTATTATATATAGAATATGTGAGTCTTTACAGGAGAGAAGTATCTAATTGCTGAAGGTTCCAGAAAATGGATTGGTTTCTATTTTAGTGTACTTGTGAATGAGGTGAATCCAAATATGAATATTGGAGAGTTTAGCTCTTATCAGAGATCTTTCAAAATGAATCAACCTTAAATCGATACTGATCGAATTGATGAAACTGTAAGAATTTATGTATAATACGATACAATTTTCACGGAAATATGTGCAAATAGCTCATGATCGAATCTAATTGATAAGAAATGTAAAAGTTTGCTGATCAAGATTAAAATCGATATATATCGAATTAAAAATTTAATAATATATTATGAAAGCTTGAAATTTAAAGGAAATAGTGAAATGAAATGTAGTTGATCAACAATAACTCAATCGAAAAGTCGATAATAATCGATAAAGTGAGATGTTGATTACTTAGGGATCCTAAAATAAAAAACATCAAGGTTAAAATCAATATTAATCACATTGACGTATTGACGCATTGTTGATCATAAGATACAGGACTGTCAAAAATATGGTTAAGTTGCTCAACCTAAAAATCGATATTAATCGAATTGATTAAAGTGTAAAACATTATTGATGAAGTTTGAAATCGATATTAATCGATGTAATATTATTAATAACCTTGAAATGATTTTTCAACTTAAAATTTATATTAAATGATCTGTGAATTCCGAACATTTTAAATAAAAAGTAGGTAGTAAGAGGATTTTAAGGATAATACGAAGAAACAGACAGACGACGAAGATCAAGTCAAATCTTATTCATAATCAAAAATGTACTGTCTAAAGATAAGTTAAATTCCCAATTTCAATATACATATGTAGATCTACATCAAATTTCGTTCAGACATCTTAAAAACAAAATCAAATTTCATCAAGTGGGAATCAATTAGGCAAACCCAATTCTGTATAATTCTATATATATAGGTAACATTCCCATCTCATCTTCAACTCATCCGAAACTCTTTGACAATTGCGCATTTCATTTACGCTAAAATGGAGCTGTTTTCCGACTTCGACTGAACGGTGACGTCTGTCAAATTTGACATATGAAATCAACTGGCACTTGCAAGTGACAGTTGCGCTCGCTCGCCCACAGGGGGCGCGCACACAACAACGCAAATGGAAAACGAAAAGAAAAAATTGAAGCAAAAATAACTACGCGGGACAGGCGGGCAGGCAGCTCAATCGAGTGCTACGTGTACACCTGGGGCACAGGTATGAAGCGACGCGCGTTTCGGGTTCACATTCGAGCTCGAGCTCGATTACGAGTACGAGTTCGAGTTCGAGTTCGAGTTCGGGTTAAGATTCGGCGTGAGCGAAAACATCTGCCCCGTAGCTGACGGGATTTCGGGCGGGTGCGTACTCTATGCAAATTAGATGGGCGCGCGCTTATTTATAAGTAATATTATGCGTGCGTATATAAATATATATATAGTATGTATATATAGATGTATGTGTGTGTGTGTGTGTGTGTGTGTGTGTGTGTCTGGCAGTGCTCTTACCTTGTTTTCTCTGTTTGTGTGTCTGTGCGCGATACACTCCATAATTGCGGCCGAAATTTGTATGGCAGTCGCTGGCACATGAGCCGCAACGGTTAACTCAAAATTCCGTTATTCCAACAAACTGCAAACAATAACAATCACGCATAAAATATACAAAGGCAGCGCCGCCGTCGACGTCGCCAGCAGCAGAACAGATTGCCATCATTGCGTATACGCCACGTAGTTACCCGAAAGAAAAAGAAACGAAATATTTAAATGCGAAAACGAATATACACTTACTTTAAGCGATATATAAAGTATCCTAAGTAATTACTTACATCAGCATATATGGGATATCAATATGGGCTTTGCGCGTCCCGAATTTCCGATTTCGGACATCGATTTGCCATCCATTTCCGGAATTTGCAAATATGATTTAACATTTGCAATCTTGAATACGGTTCAATTTGAAAGATCTAGACCAATATCTCATGGAATCTGGAATTTTTAAACCAAGCTAAGATACGAAAATTTATAGTACAAGGCATAAAAATAACAATTTCCGTAATTTCATTGGATGTTCTTTCCATTCACTTTTCATTATAACGGGTGGAAGATGAATTAAGTATCATATTAAAAAAATCATTAAAAATTTCTTTAAATATGATGATTGTTGACATAAATAAAAATTCCAAAAGAGTTAGAATCCAACAATTTTCCATTCTTCCAGATGGAATTCTTGTGAGAGGAAAAAAGTCTTAAGTGAATTGAAATGAAATTTGAAATTTTCGTTTCACAAAAACTTCATCCAGAATAGCGAAAAAGTCAAGTAAAATAAATTTATTATTTATTTAAAAATATAAAAATAAATAAAAAATAATATTTTCTATATACCATTGAAAATTATCGTAAAAAAATATACTGAAAATAAAAGAAAAAAAAAACTCTGTAATCCTCTATCCCATCCAATTTTCGCTTTCTCGAAAAGAAATTTTAAAAAAGAGCTATATTAAGTCTTGAAACAGCTTAAAGAATACGAAACTCACATTTTACAAAAATATTAAAAACAAATAATATCTAGATATATTCCAAACATTTATTGTTGTTGTAGGAAGGGAGAAGAAATAAGTGAATTCCAAGAAAAATTATTCAAATGAAGTACATACATATATAGTAGATGATCGTACATTATATAAGAATTTATCTAGAGCTATTCCATGATTTTTTGCAATTTCAAGAAAAACTATTAATATTAATATTGTACATACATATGTATATAGTAGATGATCGCACGTTCTATAAGAATTTTATTAAAAACTGTTCCATATTTATTTTATTTTCCAAAAATTTTATTTTATTGTATGGAAGTATAGATAGACGAAGTTCATGAAGTTCTCATATAGGTATGTTCAGCGAATTTACCCAAGCATTGCCCATCAAACAGTTGAACTAGTCCAGAACCCATTCAACAACAGATCTTTCTCTCAATACAATAAAATCAATTTCAATATGAGCTTCAAATTGTTTTCATGATGATTAGATCGCTAGACCCCTGCTGATGGAATAAGCGCCAGCCAGAAAGAGTACAACACACAAGCCAAGTAGCAAATCGTCTCTCTCTCCCACACACGCTCACTCTCTCTCTCTCTCCCGCTCTCTGTGTATGTATGTTTACGTATGCAGACACTGGGAATGTATTTTGCATACCTTTGCATACTGGAAAAAAAAAAAAAAAACAAACACTATTATCCCGTCGCCATTATGCGCAGATTGATGTGCGTTCAAGTCAGCCGGACGGGCGGATGAACGGACGGAGGATGAGCGAGTGGGTGGCATGGATATGCGAAACACTTGCCCGAATGGTTTATATAAATGGAATCGATGGCTCTGTGCTGTTGGCTGGAACTGCGTTAGATTGTCTGCTCTCTGCCTGCTGGCTGATGATGCCTGATGCCTGATGCCTGATGGGAGATGAGAGATGGGGGCTGGGAGATGGGAGATGGGAGTGATGGGTGATGCCTGAGCTGAGCTGGCTGTCGTTGCACGCTTCGATGACCCGATAAAAATGTTGCCGATGTTTGGGCGCACTTTTCATATCGTAACTCGAAGGTACTTTGATTTTTCTATTAATGGATGCCAGCCAGCCAGTCAGCCATCCAGCCAGCCAGGTGAAACAACAACAATAACAATTTGCAATGTAATAAATGCAAAACATAATCAAAATTCTCAACCCATGCCCAATCCATTCAATTCGTTTCGCATTGAGAGCGATCTGGTTTCATATTCAAATTGATTTCCATTCATCCAAAATGAAGTTCGTCTAGCGATTGTGGAATGCTTTAAGGGATCTTTAAGTCGTAGTTCAGTTAGATTAATGAATTGGATTGATTTCTAAATCTAGCCGTGGGAAAGTTTTAAATTATATAAGAATAGAATTCGACTATCTACAATATAGTTTAGAAGAAATATAAAAAATAAATAAAATATAAAATTCATAATTATCTATTAAAATAGCTATGAAGAAAGAACAAACTAAAATTTTTGATGTTCAATATATCATAGTTCCTTAAATCTTGAGTTCGAAAAAAACAGAAATCTTAAGATTAAGATAAGAAAAGCTTTAAGATATTAAAAAAGTAAAAAAAAACAGAATTTTCAATAGTTTCTCTATGTAGATTATAGATATATTTTGTAACCTTGATAAACGTATATACTATATAAACTAGCAGGTTATTGATGTATAGGACGATAGATCGAAATGTGATCATATTCGTGTATTATATAACGTAAAATATGATATGATAGAATATTCAAAATTTCTCTCCTACACAACTTGATAATTTATATAGCATGCACGAGCTGAGAAATTGACCAGGAATTAACCTAAACACCTTTGGCAACAACATTTGATAATTCCAGATGCTAACAACCCCATTTCGTATGCCAGAAAGCAAACAGAAACTGGACGGACGGCGGACTTGATGAACTCAAGTACGGGGCGTGACGCATGCTGCCCACAAAAGCCTGTCCGAGTACGCACACACACACTTACATATCTATATGCATATATGTACATATGTATATGTATGTAGTTATATACATATTTCTAACGGGAAGCGGCATGCGCGTTTGCTTTCATATAAATCAAGTTAAGAATGAGTTGAGCGACCCTCTTCAAAATATTTAATACCGCAAGTGACCCCTGTCCGGTGGTGCGACTGGACCCGAATCCGAACCCGAACTCGAACCCGCGCACCCGAGCCACGGTCAAAATATGCCTGAAAAGTGGGGAGGAACCGATTGCGGACAACATGGACGACATGTCGCGCTGGGCTAAGCTGCAAATCGGGTTGCAGCAACGAGCGTGGAACGAGTCAGTGGCAAAGGTTACGCGCGCGCTCCGTTCGTGCCCATCGTCAGAATGAAAATTGAAATTGTGGCGACCGCGATGTCCGGCTTTCGGTCAGTGGCTGTCGACGCAAACGCAACAGCAGTAAGTAAAACAATTTCGAGTATGATTTATGAGCCGAGCAATTGCAGTTGATTAATCGCAGGCAAACACAATTTGATGGCATTTAATTCGATTAACGTGCAATACAAATATTCATTCAATAAACACTAAACGTAAATATACATAAATACATACATACGTACACATACAAGTGTGTGAACATATCTCATCTAAATTTAGGCAAGTGCAAATATTTGCCTATCAGCATAATATGTAGCTCTCGCTCTCGCTCTTACTTGGACTCCCACTACGCGTCACGTGTACTGCAGCATGCGTAGGCGCAACAGGAGAGAGCGAGGGAACTAGTGTGATCAGACGCATCCCGTTGCTCTTCGCATTGTTTGCCATTTCTTTTATGCTTAAGCGTTGCCTACCTAGATTACACGTATGTACATATACATACATACATATATGTTTGTATGCATGTATTGCTATTGCTTTTGCGTTTTGCATATTGGCATCGCCGGCGATCAGTGCTGTCAGTTTGGCTAGTTTCGCGTCAGTTTTACAAATATACAAAGAATTGAGTTGGAGTAAACGAGACTCGTGGTAAATAATCCATAATCGCTATTCATACTTTCCCTGCACAAGCAAGTTATTTCGCCTATGATTATATATAATAATTTATGTAAATATGCATAAAATTAGAAATACGTAATATCTAATTTGTAAATATATACATATATATATACAACTCAATGCCATTTTAATTGATATTAATAAATATGAAAAACAACATTAATTTTTACATGGTCAATATTTCATATTTGTTTCATATTTGTTCAAAAACAAATTCCAAAGTTTTGCTTAGCATTTTCTAGTTTTTTATTTTTTTTGGCTCTGACAGCACTGTCTGCGATCAATGTTTTATCTCTTACTATGTGTATGTCATTAAAGTAAATGAATGCATTCGATAACAGCGCCTTTCTCTTAGCATCATTCATTGTCGGCACTTGTGCTTATGACAATCTGCCAGGTCTGCCGAGGTGTCTCTAGGTTAAAAAGAGACTTTGTAACCTTCAGTGGGCCACAGACCCAAAACATACACACACTCTCACACACAAATGTACAGAGAGAGAGAGAGAGGAACGAACGCCCCCTTTGTGTGTTGCGCCCAGACGCAGCAACGATTTTCCCTTTTTTAAACTCATTTTTTTCGCTCTTGCATATCAAATAGAAAAAAAATGTAAAAAAGGCGCACAAAAATTGTGGCAAGTGCAAAGTAAAAGTGCAAGCACGTGCATTATGCAAAAACATGCATAAATACATACACAGTCACATGTGCATACATACATAGATGCACATATGTATGCATGTATGTCTGTTAACATTAACAGTGCTCTGTGTGTGTATTTGTTTTTTTTTTACAGTACTGTTGCCAGAGCCTCCTCAGTAGACATTGACCTTAATGCTGATACATAGTTTAAATATGTATGTATGTACATGCATGCTTACATAAACACATACAAACACAAATGCAAACGCATATGCATTTGCATGCGTGTGTATGTATGTATGTACATATGTCAGCAAATCATATGCTTAGAGCAGCCAAATAACTTAGCAAATGGTTGACTTTTAATTGGAACGGAATGGAAATAAAGAAATCATAAGTGCCTTAAGCTATATAACATTTTCTATATTTATTGTATTCCTACATACATACATATGCATGCATGTATGTATGTATAGTATTCCTGATAACCAGTTTTTGATTATCATAATATAATATCACACACACACACACACACATGTATATACACGCACACACACGCGTTTAGTTTCATTAACAAGTTGATTGAAATTTTCATTCATTTATTATAAAATGAATCCAGCTACTCAATCTCATAGGCTCAACCAGTTTTTTCTATCTCATTGTTCAATCTGTAACTGGTTGAGAGCTTCAATGTCATTTTCTATTTAGCATTTGTTTTTTTCTTTCTTTCTCGCTGCCTTTGTAATGCCCCAGACGCGCCCAGAAGCATGCAACAGCTTTGCCCCGGCATAATACTTTTTGCGCCACTTGTTTTCATTGTGCCAAAAGTATGCTCCATACTTAACTAAATCAGCAAAAAAATAAAAACGAGAAAACGAGAATAATGGCAAAAGAGTATATAAAGTAAATAAAGACTCGGCGCATTCCAAGTTGGGTGGCAGCGCTGGCTTCTCATTCTGCGTAGGAGGGCAGGAGGCACTGGTGGTCTGGCAACGCTGGCAGCGCCGGAAGCCGGCGCCTTTGCGTATCAGGTGTAAATGCAGCAAGTGCAAATGAGGCAAATTTCAAAGTCAAGTTTACACCACGCAGCGAATGTTTTGTGCTCCAACATACCCCCACCACAAGCATATCTCCGCCCGCGCCCCTGCCTACCCACCCACTCCCACCATCAACTCGCACTGTGAAGCTTATTTCACGCCTTTTATAAAGGCGTTCGCTATGCGCCATCCAACGTTCTGCTCGCTAGAGTTAAAGATGCCAAGTCTCAACTGGTAAATACACCGTGCCTCATGCCGTTAATACCACTTTGGTTTGTTTAATGTACAACAATCTGAAATTGGTGGTAATATTGATGGTAATATTTGATCGTAATAAAAATGGAATTTAAATGTATTTTATTATAATTTGAAGTTTTCCTTTTCGGTTTTTAGTTTACGTATTTTTACTTTCAGGAGTTGTAGTATGTACATCTAAAAACGTTGATATCAAATTATATGTGTTATACGGATTTTTTTTTTTTTAGATATTTCAGATGAACAAACAATTATTCTACAGTTTTATTTTTTTGTTTTTATTTTTGTTGTATTTATTAAATTTTACTATTCATATGTCTATCTTATTAAACATTGAATTTTTAATGTTCATCAGACATGTTTGGTTTCCATCAGTATGCCGCGCATTGTGCTTGGCAACCGGTAAATGCGATGCGCTTCGCGTTTTTATTTTTTTCCCGTCACTGACTTTCCCACGCCTTTATTACATACATTTTTACTCTCCCTCTCGCTCACTCTCTCGCTCTGCCCTATTTTAAGTACATATGTTAAACTTACAGCGAAGCAAGCGTCGAGGAGAAGAAGTGAGGCGTCGCTATGTAGGTAAGCAAAAGAAAAAGGAAAAAAGAACAAACTGTAAAATAAAAATGCAAGAATTGTTCTAAATCTGCTGGGAAGGAGGCCGGACGACAGGCGACGCGGCGAAAAGTGAAAGTGCAGAAACAAAGAAAGCACCAACTGAAGAGGTTGCAAGCGCAAAGAAGACGTTGCGAAAATAAAAACAAGAGAAGACAAGCAGCAGAAGAAGCTCAAGTGTGAAGACTTGCAATCGCAAATAACTGTGAATGCCGTAAGAGAAAGAGCTGACAAAATGGAATTGCCAGCAATAAGCACCGAATTAAAATAGGAATGGTAAATTAATTTGTAGCTTGTGCGTATGTATGTATGTATGTGTAAGCGCCTGTATGTATGTATGCATATTTAGTGTGTGTGTGTGTGTGTGTGTGCGTGATGTACCCCACTGCTGCTGGGGCGCATGTGTTGCTCTTTGTATTTGACTCAAAACAAAAAGAAGAAGACGAAGATGAAACTTTCATTTGCCTTTTTGTAATTAATTAACAGTTGCCCGTTGCACGGAACAGCGTAAATCCTTAAAGAAGCATGGGTGCGTGCATATCCTTGGCACACGCATACGCATAGTATATGTACGTATGTACATACATACATATGTACTTATTTATGTATGTGCGAGTACATAGCGTATTTCCGTGTGTGCATGTGTGAATGCTGTCACATGCATGCGCGAGTCCTGTGAGTCCTGCAATATATAAACGGCCGCACATACTCACACACGAACACGCGCGCATACATATGTATGTATGTATATGCTCTCACGCACTCACACACACACACACGCGAGCAGCCGTTACAAATCGCTTGTATGTGTATTTGCGAGAGTCCACAATACACGTATCACATGTGTGTGTGTGTGTGTGTGTGCGAGAGTGTGTAGGGGTGAAACGAGTTCCATGCGGATAAACATAGCACACAAACGTGGGCGTGGCCAAAAATGTCCCGTATGCTGCGCTTGCACGCTACTCCATGAGTGTGCGAGCGAGATGCATGCACTCGCTTTAAATAACTCTCCCAAAAAGCGTTTGACGATTGTTTCGCATCAATGTGTGTGTGCATGTATGCGAGCGTGTATCCTTCACTGTTATGCTAATGC
This sequence comes from Drosophila antonietae, assembly GCA_030914385.1. Lineage (NCBI taxonomy): Eukaryota > Metazoa > Arthropoda > Insecta > Diptera > Drosophilidae > Drosophila > Drosophila antonietae. Next base: position 72,263 of record JAUESO010000257.1, read on the forward strand.
AGAGGACACTAGAACGGGACAGACTACTGCCGTCCTTGTCGTACTGTGTGCGATATGTGCCGTGATTTGCGTTTATTGCGAATTTTATGAAATACCCGTATATAGGGTTAGATAAATAAGTGAATGAAGAAACACTACACAAAATAACAAAGGAGTATTTATCTAGTGGGCAGAAAGGTAAATCTTATATTTCTCTGAAGCTGAATTGTCTATGTCATATCATCAATGAATTTATTGCATTTTCTTTGTAGACCTTTATTGACAAAAAATATCATAAGTACTTTACTCAACTCCTAAATTTTAACACGCAATTTAATTTTAAATATTGTGACAATACAAATTCACAAAAAGTTTCAGATTTTTACCGCTGGCTATAGTTTGTTAGCTTCTAAAAAATTCCGAAAGAGTGCGCTGCAGCAATTTATCAAAAATGCGTTAGCAGACTCTATTCGCGTTAACAGTGCTTTATAACAGCTGTAAATTTCTGCGTTAACCGCTTTGACACTGCGCTATTTTATATTATTTTTTGTAAAATATTAATAAAGTAGTAGTTTTACCCAATAAACGTAATTATAAATCAAAATGAATAATTCACATCCTTCTCCTGGTTAAAAATGCTTGCAATCTAACCGAATATGCTGAACAAAAATTTCAGCGACCTGCACTGTTATTGAGAAAAGGCTTGCGCAATTTATATTTGTTTGCTTAAAGCGGCGCAAAGCCGAAAACTAAGCAAACAATGCCATGAGCGCCGCTTACTTGTATCAAATATATAGCCAGTGTAATGTATTATAGTCTATGAAATTAATCAATCCATTGTATGTGAATGTAAATAATAAACCATCAATAAAGTGTGGTAAATTTAAATACGCAAATGCGGCGGGTTGCCCAGTTTATGGCACAGATGTCTATCGCGTGACCGCCACATTCAGTCGATAACACAATCAGCAGCCGCCACCCTCGCACACACACAATCGTGTATTGATATTGAAGACGACGACGTCGTCATTCCGTTTAAATTCCTCGAAATTCTTTATTTATTTTTTGTTAAATTGGCGCGTGCTGCATTATCCAGACCTACAAAAGCAGTCAACACAGCCAACAGCAAACAACACAGTAAACAAGTGAGTAATGCTCAACATAACGTACACAACATAAAAAAGAAGAGGAAGAAAAATGGAAATGTAAATGGAAAAGAAACCAAGCGCCCGCTTCTCTCCGCCTTCGCGTTCGTCATGCACTTTGTTTTTGTCACTCGCAACGTGCATTAGTCATACACAAATTTGGAATACTCTTTTTCTTCACATTTGTTTGTATGTGTGTATGTGTGTGTGTGTGATAGAAGGATTCTCTTCTATGTTTATAATTTCGTAGAGTTCGCAATAAAATCAATGAATTAATTGAGTCTGACGTCACTCTCACAACTGACTCTGAATTGTGTCTTTGCAGCAACCACTAAGCGAAGCAGCAGATCCACATCCATGGCAGCCGGCACTACACTGCAGAAGGCCATCGATCTGGTGACGAAGGCCACCGAGGAGGATCGCAACAAGAACTACGCCGAGGCGCTGCGTCTCTACGAGCACGGCGTTGAGTATTTTCTGCACACCATCAAATGTAAGTAGACGCCCCCAACTCAGATTCTTTAGCTGCCTGCTGACGGCATTTTTGCAGATGAGGCGCAAGGCGAGAAGGCCAAGGACTCGATTCGAGCGAAATGCCTACAGTACTTGGACCGCGCTGAGAAGCTCAAGGAGTACTTGAAAAAGGGCAAGAAGAAACCGATCAAGGAAGGCGGCGAGAGCAGCTCCAAGGACGACAAGGACAAAAAGAGCGACAGCGACGACGAGGACGGTGATGATCCAGAAAAGAAGAAGCTGCAGAGTAAACTGGAAGGCGCCATCGTCATCGAGAAGCCACACGTGCAGTGGTCCGATGTGGCTGGCCTCGACGCTGCCAAGGAGGCACTCAAAGAGGCTGTCATCTTGCCCATTAAATTTCCGCAGCTCTTCACCGGCAAGCGCATACCCTGGAAGGGCATCCTGCTCTTCGGTCCTCCGGGTACGGGCAAATCGTACTTGGCTAAAGCCGTTGCCACCGAGGCGAATCGCTCCACATTCTTCTCCGTGTCCAGCTCCGATCTGATGTCCAAATGGCTGGGCGAGTCCGAGAAGCTGGTGAAGAATCTCTTCGAGCTGGCGCGCCAGCACAAGCCATCGATTATATTCATCGATGAGATTGATTCCATGTGCTCCGCCCGTTCAGACAACGAGAACGACAGCGTGCGTCGCATCAAGACCGAGTTTCTGGTCCAGATGCAGGGCGTGGGCAACGATACCGACGGCATCCTGGTGCTCGGCGCCACCAATATACCCTGGGTGCTGGACTCGGCTATACGCAGGCGTTTCGAGAAGCGCATCTACATTCCGCTACCGGAAGCGCATGCGCGCCTGGTCATGTTCAAAATTCACCTGGGCAATACAACGCACGTGCTGACCGAGCAGGATCTCAAGGAGCTGGCCGGCAAGACCGAGGGGTAAGCTATCACAATTATTATTGTAAATTCGTATCTAAACTCATGGCTCCATCAACTGCAGCTACTCTGGCGCCGATATATCGATTGTTGTGCGCGACGCGCTGATGGAGCCCGTGCGCAAGGTCCAAACGGCCACACACTTTAAGCGCGTCTCCGGCCCATGCTCGAGCAACAAGGAACAGATCGTGGACGATCTGCTGGTACCCTGCTCGCCGGGCGATCCAGGCGCCGTCGAAATGAACTGGATGGATGTGCCCAGCGACAAGCTGTTCGAACCGCCCGTAACCATGGTGCGTAGTCCATCTATATATGTGTACCACGTGGTCCTATTCTCACTTTATCTTCTCTTATGCTCTTTGCTCGGCAGCGCGACATGCTCAAGTCCTTGTCGCGTACGAAACCCACTGTCAATGAGGAGGATTTGATAAAGCTGCGCAAGTTCACGGAAGACTTTGGTCAGGAGGGCTAAGCCGATCCGCACGGAGAATACTAAAGTCCTCATCGCCATCATCATCAACAGCTAATTCTTATTGTTGCCTATTGCATAAACACGATAAACACGCGCTGGCTCCATGGATCCACACACACACACACACACACACACCACATACACCTACACTATATATATGCATATATATATATATATTAATGTTTTTCTATGCCTTTCAGTTTTTTTTTTTTACAACACGATTTATATTTCTATATATATATATATAATGTATACGCCTTGCGGATCGATCGTTAATTTATATGGTTAAGATTGTAATTCAAGTTTTATGGCTTGCAACACTTTCCCCATCCCCATCCCCCGTCACTCCTGCTGCTACTGGTTGTTGCAAGAAGTAGAAGAAGAAGCAGATGAAGAAAGAAATGAAGCTGATGTATTTTTATACTCTTAATGTTAAGCGAAAACCCGAAATGAAATCGAGTGTAATCTATCAAATGTATGTTATGCGTTTGTGTGTATGTGTGTGTGTGTGTGTGTGTGCGTGTGCGTGTGCGTTTGTGTATTTGTGTCCAAGTGCCCAAGTGTTTGTTAAGTATATGCCACAAGCGCCGCTGCCTTCACACCTGGACACAACTGCCCGCCTTCTCCATCCAGACAGCCAACCAGACAGACAAATAGACAGGCAGACCGACAGTTGGCCAATCAACTAGTTAGTCAACAACAAAAGCAAGCAAGCAACCTATTTTAAATGTAAGCGATCAAAGAAACTGAAAAGAAAAAAAAAAACAAATCCTATATTGATGTGCTTCTTGCTAGCATCACGAACACCTCAAGCGTCGTGACACGACTGCGACATACCCTGTTGAAAGAGAGAGAGAGAACAAAAAATCATTCGAATTGCTTATCCAAAATTTTAATATATTGCCTTATTTTCATCTCGTCTCGGTCATGCAACTTTTATGTTTCTCCGTTTATGCTTAGAAATTACAAATTGTTAAATAAATATATTACGAATCTATAAGTATTTTAATCAATATCTAAACGATTTAGTATTCGAAATTTTATTTATAAATTGCAATTGTGGAAAGATGTGCATCAGAATTGTGATGGAAGATATGTACTGGATGATACAGAGGTGGAAATAAAGTAAAGCAAGTGGAAGCTGAGATTATTGTATAGAAATACAGAATATACAATCCATCAATCTAACTGTCTAATCGAACTGGCTCGCTTAAGTTTCTTTATTAAAACTTGACATGGAAACGAGTTTCATCGGTTAGCTGTGCCTATGTTGAAATCAGCTGGAATGGAACAAGGAATAATACATATATGGAATATATATATATAGATTTAATCATGAAAATGGTATTGGATAAACACAATGTATTGGAAATTGGATGAAATTGGAAAGGAATATATAGATTTATATAACTTAGGTGTTTTTTTTTTTTCGATTGTGAACTAAAGATCTTGAGAAAGGAAAGTTGACAAAAAGCTAATAATTCATATAAAGTATTAAGTATTATTAAGTAATCCCAATGAATTCTAGACATAATACATATTCATAGATTTCCTATACTATATGGAGTCAGCCCAAAAGTAGGCTAGCTCTATGTAAGCGTTATCTGCTATACAATCATAATCAGTATTTATGATATCTGAAAATGATTCATAGAATTGCAAGGAAAATAAAAGTGAAAAAAAACATTTTCAATTAATCTGATTCAGCTATCAAAGGTAGCACGAAATGTTTTTTGTTTCTTTTCTTTTTGCCTATTTGATCGAGCGAGCGCTACAATCTATACAGCTTTATGGTTAAGAGCGAGATAGCTATACATAACGAAGCAATGCAAAATATCTGCACAAACTACGCTGGCGAGGCATACAAAACATTTTGATACCCTGCAGCACTCAAGCACAGTTAGTAGAGGGCATGTTGGACTCATAGCCATGTAAATTTCGAATACTCAGAGATGGGGTATACATGACAGCCATATAGTAAAAGAAAAGTTGTAGTTAGTCATATTTAAATATATATATATATATATATCTCTCTCTTTCTTGCTCTAACAGCTAATATAACATCAAATGGGGTATATTGAATTCTAGAAAATGTTAAATAATATTTTTTACAATTTGGATGGCTTTGATTTGATACTGTTGAAATTCTTAAATATAATTTCTAAAACAGAAAACTTGAATATTTCTAGTGAAACACAGGGTATTTCATCGTGCACCCGCTCTCGTTTTCTTTGGTGTTGCGTGTTTAAATTTGCGATCGGGCAGCTAAGTGGGTCAAATTAGAACTTTCTGCGCGCAGCGAAGCGGCGCGTGGTTCGATCTTTAATAGAGTCAATTGCTGTCTTTGTTTTCAGTTTTGGCTATAAATTTAGCTTATCTTGTTACCTGCTCCCCTTGCCCAAATGGACAATACCTCTGGTAATTTGCTTGAAATTTAATTACTCTGGCGAGTAAGGGATTTCTGAAATAGATGATATCATATAAGCAATTAAGCTGACATAGCTCGATAAAGCAAAGTTTCAACATAGTTTAATTGAGTCTTTATTATGATTTATTTATTATGATATATATGTAAAGATATAGAAGACTTAATTATACAAAGTTAAAAGTTTGCTGTCTTGATATATAACTCAATTATAAGAGCTGCCATAGATATAAGTCTAAAGTAAGCTCCCATTATAACTAAATTTCAAGACAGCTTTATATAACTTATATGACTATCTGCGAGGAGATGACACTTACTATTATAAATATCTTATAAAAATCGTATTAGAATCGCTTTCTATATCTATATGAAAAGAATTTGTAGAAAACTTAATTAATTCAATAATAATTATTTCTGTTTTCTGTAGCTACTACATATAGAATTAATTTTGTATAACGAATATTTGGTTGAAGGTGTATCAATCTTATTCTCATATTTAGCTTTCACAAATGTGTAAGAAATCTTACAAATTTGAAACAGAAATCACACAGCTATGCACATGCTATATACATACATACATATGCCTTTTTAAAAGTGCATATAATCTGGAGAAACAAGTTAAATGGATGCATAGGGTATGCATAGAAGGGTTAATGTGTCTGAGCATGTATCATACATACACTATATAATATACTATACAATTTAATAACAAAATTTTATGATCTTAGCTCTAGAGCTATAGCTCTTAGAAAATCGTACTTTTTAATAATTCGCTATAGTAGATCTTAAAAAATGTAACCAAATTCAGGTTTACTATTTTAAATAAAACTGATAGTAGTCAAAAAAGTTCCGATATTGATCAAACAGGGTCTAAAGTCGTCACAACTCTTATACCTATTGAAAATGGGATAATATATATACACGTGTGTGAACACGTCGATCTCAGAAACTATAAGACTATGAACTATAAAACTATGTCGATAACTATTACCATTTAAAAGTTATCGATTAAAAACGTTTTTCGAGAAACATTTATAAAATTATATCTAGTTTATTTTTAGAGCTAGAGCTGTCAAGTCTTCTGCATATATGCAGATAGTAATTTAATACAATTTTGGTTTTTTTTAGATTTCGGATACCGACCCAAAATTCACCCTCACCCTCCAAATGTGTAAAAAATGTTTTTCAAATGTATTTCATTTATTACAAGACTAATTCAAGTTCCCATAACATAGTCCATGTGCTGTGCAAGCGAGACAGCAAGGCGCCTGCGTACATGCGTGCATGTGTACATTATTGCGTGTGTGTAAATGTGATGTTTATGACGTGTCCAGAAAATAAGCGTCGAATTCTTAGAATATCAGTTCTTCTTATAGTTGAGCAGTCTCGACTATAACTTTGTTACTTGTTTTATAGATATCACATATATCACTCTACTATTTTCATAAACACAGGTTTATATGCATGCAATAGACTGAAGGAAGAAGGAATCTATATGATATAATGTATATGATATAGTCTATATGATTTTTGTGTATGTATTTATATTAGTGAGTCAACAATCGAAACAAAGGCAAATCGAGAGTATGAAATCTATTGAGCCTTATAAGAGCTGGAAACTTTTGAATAGGAATTTATTTTAATGAATTGATCATTTATTTCGTACCCATGCAATAAAATAATGTCGATATTAGACTAATTAGTTAGAGCTAGAGTCAAATAATTTCGCATTTAGATAATTATCATAATATATTTCTCATATCAATATATTATTAAAATATATTTTTAGCACGCTCAATATAGCAGCTCACTGCACAGCCCACAGGGTATCTACTAGTCGAGCACCATCGGTTCGCCCACTCCTCCCACTTGTTACTTCTCGTTTAGTCTGCCTGCCTTTTGGCTTTTTGCAATCGTACGTGCTGCGCCGCCACGAGTGGCCAACGCATGCGAACAATTCGGACAGCGGGCACGACAATCGAAGTCGAAGTCGAAACCGAAGTCGAAGCCGAAGCTGAGGCTTGAGCAAATGCAGGCAGCGGCGGCGCTGCTGCTTTGATTCGCTCGTGCTGATAGTTTTGGTGGCTTCGTGTGGCTTGGCTGCGCTGCGTCGTTTCAGTTGATCGTCAGCCGCGACGTCAAGCGGTTCGTGTTTTTGCAATTCGCTTTGATTTCGTTCGGGTTTTGCAGCGGTTAATCTGCAGCGTCTGCGCCTAACGCGCTGCATCTTAAGATATTTTGTTTCTGTCTACCTTTTTTTTCGGTTTATGCTTTGCGCAAGTTTTGAAAAATAGTAAAGAAGAAATTACAACAAAATTTAACAATAATACGAGTAAAAAGTGCGTAATTGCAGTTGCTGTGTGTTTGTTTATGTTTTTTTTTTCGTTTTTTGTTTTTGTTTTACGTTTGTTTTGCTTGCATTTTTGGCTGCGGCTGCAATTATAACAGCAACAGCGACGGTGACGGCGACGGCGACGGCGACGGCGACTGCGGCTTCCAGCTTTGGTTTTGGCTTTGGCTTTGGCTTTGGCTTTGGTTTCGGCGTGCCCTTTTTGGTACCTTTGTCTTTCAATTGTCTGTCTCTGTGTGTTGTTTTTGCTGTGAAGCGCAACTTTCACGCGCTTCGAGTGAAACTGTAAATCGAGCCCGCACTCCAAAGCAGAAGCAGCAATAGCAACAGCAGCCGCAGCCGCCGCCGCAGCCGCAGCTGATGCCGACGCTGTCGCCTCATGTCGTTTTGGCATCTGTTGCTTATCACAAGTTACAAAAGCAAGAAGCAGAAAAAATTCCACTTACATTTGTAGCTATACATATGTATATTCCGGCCTCTAACAGCTTTTTGGTGGCTCTAGTATTTTAATTACATTTTTTTACGGCTAATTTATGATATTTTTGTTTTTCATTTTATTTTGTGCACCTGCCGTTCAAGTTTGTCGCTTAAGTCTTTTGCTCACTGCTTGCACTGCTTGCCCACTGCAGTTGCTCTGCGATATTGATATTATGCATATTTGTTGTTGTTGTTGTTGCTTCGGCTGGAAACTAGTTTGTTTGCGGCCTGCACAGCCTGCAGCATGCAGTCAGCAGCAGCAGCAGCAGCAACAATAATAAATAATTTTAACAAATTAATATAAATAATAATATTAAGAAAATGAAAATGGAAAAAAATCATGCTGACATTGACACGAATTGCAGAGCGAGCGACCAAAGAGACAAAAGGCAGCAGCCAATTCACGGCTTAAAGTCTAAATCAACAAAAGTGCAAACACACAAAAAATAATAAAAACTAGTAGCAGTTTTTCTCACAGTGTGACCAGCTAACAGTTACCCTGTTCTATACGATGGAGGCTGATATGAAGATCTTTTCAGTTGCTTATATATATGTATATAGGACATAGATAGACCTAAGACAGGTAATATATGCATGTGCTTATCAGATCTATAAATATCTGAATATATTTGCAGCTATACATGCTAAAGATCTAGAGCTCTACTTAGACTTTATCTCCCGCGCTTACAGGGTATTTAGGTATGAGCGCATACCATATTTTTTTTTTAAAATTGTTTTCAATTAAACTGCATAAATTCCTTCATTGCCACTCACGAACAAAAAAATACAACATTTTAAGTTTAGTTAAACACTTTATTGTTGTTGTCGCTTTTTGAATAAGACGACTTAACATCATTTGCGTGCTGTAAACGGCCAATGATTGAGACTTTATGGTTTTGTTGTTGTTGTTTCTGTGGCTGTTGTCATAAGCAAGGTCGTCAGTCAATTGGGCGCGACAAGCGCTGGAAAAATCACTTTCAAATTGTTTTATTTTCACTTGAAAATTGTCTCGTTAATGACTGAAGTTAAGGACACTTACAAAGCTCAGGCAGTGGAACTAAATAAACTCAAATATTATTTCCTAGTTATTAGTCAAATAATGTAGCGAATTGTTAAAGAAAAATTATGTAATTGATAAAACTTTCCAAAAACCATATCATATATATATATATCATAGGTTATATAACTCTATATATAGGAGTTGACAGGAAATCTTTGATATATTATGGTATTATCAAATAGAACATTAAGCATATACAACTCAAAGAACTTAAGAAGTTTCCATATCGTAGAGAGGTGTTCATTGAAGATCTGTAGAAATATTCCAGTGACATCTAAAGTATGGATCTCTTAAAGATATATGAAAGATTCCTCGTTTAAAAGAGGCATCTTCAAGCTAAAGATCTATTGTATCTATTGGAAAGCACAAAAGTTGACCAGTTAAAGGTTGATGATGTTTTGTAAGCTCTGTCATTAAATATCTTTAAAGAAGTATGAAAATCCAGATAAGTATCCTAATGAAGTAAGAAAGTTCAGTTCAAATGGGATTCCAGTAAGACATCTTAATATCACTTAAGAGTTCTAAAAAAGTATCGTAATGATATCGATCAATTCATATCCAAAAATATTTCAAGAAGAACATAGCTCTATAAAAGTATCTTAAAGAAAATATGTAACGCTCAACAGTTTATATGTGGCATACTCTAGAGAAGTATCCAAATGACATTTTGCTGATCTGATTATCCATACTCCATATATAATTATATTTTGCATGCTTCAACAATGCATGAAACTCTATAATATTATATAATTTACATATTTTAAAGTTATTGTTAACGAACGTTTTGATACTAGAAACCATTCTAATATGGTAGTCACCTAGATTGACATAGGAACTAGAACATATATCTTCATGACTAATGAGTAGTCGACATTAATTCCTTATAATTTGTACATTTATCATAAATTATCCAGTTCCATTTCACATGATTAACTTTCACTTCCTTAATCGTTGGAGAATTAAAAGTTGAAATTACTTTAGAAACTTCTGCAAATTAAACATCCGTTTGGAAGTATTTCTATCTTATATTATTCTCCATTTCCCTTGAGCTTTCTACAAAGTTTTCTTTTTGAAATTAAATCAACAATTACTCTGCATTATACAATTATACAAATATATATATATATATATATATACATACACACATTCATATACATATACATATATGTATATAAATATAGATGATTGTTCTAATGATCTGTAATGGGAGATTGAGTTTGATTATTGGGGTCGGTGGGGCAAGTGGCTTGGCGGTGTCAACACCTTATCAGCCGTGGTTTATCTAACGCTTAGGCAACCAGAGACAACGAGACGCAACAGAAGACAATGCGGTGTGTAATTGGATGAATCAAAGTCAACATGTTGAGTACATGTTGAATTGGGTCATGAGAACACGAAAGAGTCGACAAAGTTGAAAAGCTCTTGCAAATGTTTGACAAGTCATCAAGTGAGCTGATCTCCATAGAAGAGTACCGGCTACAAGCTTAGCTCCTGAACTATTATGAAGTGTTGTCTTCAAATCTTGTAGAGAAAAAGCTAGCTTAAAAAATCTATTTGTTTTTTTGGTAAAAAATTATGCTAGCTGGAAACGAGTTTCTAAAATTTCTATCTAATTTTCTGGAATCATATTAATGATAACTAAAATACAAATTAATATTTAAAATGGCTAATATATCTCATTGTGAGTCGAATCTAAGATCAAATGAAATCGTAATAATTCGTTTGATCTATAAAAAGTTGCTCACTTTTGGCTTAGAATGGCATGGAATAGGGCAATAGAGTGTTAACAAAAATACCGTTACTTTCAGTCATAATTAAATAGTATTTTTTTTATCAAATTTGGCGAGATGCATTCTTAGAAATATTAGTGGATGACTGTAGGAGCTGTAATCAAATTAATAAAATTACTAAAATAAATATTTAAAAATTTTATTAATTTATATTTTAGTAAATAAAACTGTTTGGAATTACAATATTAATATTTAATTTTGGGCAGAGGTTAAAAAATCTATAAAATTTTGTAAAACTATAAAAAATTAAATAAGTTCATATTTTAGTAATTAAAATTGATTTGAATCTTAAAATCAAAATCAAAAAGTAAAATTATAAAAAATTAAATAAACTTAATTTTGATGAAATTAATTGGAATTAAAATATACATATTATTATTTTTAATATTTTATACATGTAGAGGTTAAAAAAATTTATAAAAAAACTTGTAAAATTATAAAATGTTATATTTTCTATTATAATATTTTGCTGAAAAAAAGTAAAATTATAAAAAAAGATAAATTAACTTAATTGAAATTAAATTGTTTTAGTGAGTAGCTAAAAGTTAAAAAATGCATAAAAAATAGTAAAATTATAAAAAAAAAAATTAAATGCATTGAATTGAATTGCATGTATTACACATTGAAATTAATTAGGAATTACATTATTTTTTTATTAACATTTTAGTAAGTGTAGTAGTAAGCATTACTCGCAAAGAATTTATGCACTATTATTTAAGTGAATGCGGCTCATTCGCTTGGCTTACTTCGCTCGTAGCTGCGTTTCAGCCCACGCTTTCTTGTTGCCTACTTGACCTGCTCTCAGTTCTTTGATCTCGTGCATCTCTCTGCCTCTCGTTCTGTCTCGCCAACTCTGGGCCAGGCCCAGCCAGCATTTTGGGCAGCAGCAAATGGGCCACAACTGTTTGGGGGCCTGTGAAACCTGACTTACGTATGTGGGCCCCCAACCTATAAATAAATAAAAAAAAAAGTGTGTCGTTTGCCATTGCTGCTGTAATTGTTATAGCCATTGCTATTGCTATTGCTATTGTTGTTGTTGCTGTTGTTGTTGTTGTCGTCATATTGCATTTTACCGTTGGCTGGGTTTTACACAGCAACAACAACATTTGATTTATGGCGCATTGTCTTTTGGGCTAACTTTGCTTCTTCGTCTGCGCCTGCTTCGGCTTTGACTTCTGCTTCTGCTTCTCCTTCTTGGTTGCATGCGTTGCATGCGCAATGAGCTTTGTGGAAATTCTTGTGAAAAACACTGGAGCAGCGACAACAATAACTAATATTAGACGCAACTAATTGTATATATAGTAAAAAGAGTTAACAACAACAACAACAACAATAACTAATATAACGGGCGGAAACTTCATGCGCTGCTGATTTTCTTGTTGTTGATGTTGCTGCTGTCCAGCGCCCGTTGACTGCCTCCCTTTAATCTACTAATTTTTGTTTACTTTTTTTACATTTTTTTTATTTATTTATTTATTTTTTTGTTTTGCTGGCCCCGCGTAACAAACAGGAAACTATTTAGGCGACTTGCTGCTGCGGCTGGCAAGCGAAAATTGGCTAAGGAAATTTGAACATTTTTCGTATATACAAATATATACATATATACCTATGTATATATATATATTTATTTTTGGCTGCGCGCCAGCGACTGCAAGTTCGTTGCCTAAGTCTTTCGTATTGCAAGCTATTGCTGGCATTTAAATGGCACACACGCACACACACTTGGCTAGATAAATCAATCAAAAACGATTGCCCAAAGCTTGGACACAATACTAAAGCATTGTTTTTCGATTCGCCATATAAATTGGTCAAGAAGGTGTATCAAACGGTTGAGCAAATGTTACCAAATCCATCCAACTGGTGTTAATTTGCAAACTTTATTATTAGCTATATTTTTAGCTTTGTAAAGAAACATGAATGTATATTCAGAGCTATATGTATATATGTATACGTATCGCAGCTGGATTTTCTAAGTTTCCCAATTCTGTACAATTTTGGCGAGATTGCGGCCAATTGTTGCAGCAGCCTAGAAAGCTTGTAGAGAGAAGGGGGGAGACGAATGTAGTTATTGCTTAACATAGTCCAGGCTTTTGTTGTTTGAGAGAGATATGGCTGCAGGTTAGGCCATTCGGACTGGAAGTGGTCATTCCACAAAAGCTAATTGGTAAAGAGATCGTTATCGGACGTAAGAGCATAAGATTAGAGTTGCAGTTGCACAAATGGACATAAATGATCATTTATATATCAAATATAAATATTGACTTTAGAGGTTAGGTGCACAGAGCTGTCAAGTATCGGCATGATAATATTCATGTTTTATAGAAATATAGAATTGTTGGATTTCTCTCGGAACATGTAATTTAGTCGTCGTTGATTTATAGAGTTAGTTCACTTGCCGCATTTTTGGCATTCTAAAAACTTTTAAGCTGCATAATACGATATGCGAGTTGCTACGCCTGCAGTAGGCGTATCCAAAACTTTGGTTCAACACGACTAACCATATATATGCACGTAAGTTGAGAGCAGCGCCTTGACATTTCGGGTCGCACAGTCCACATTGACTTGGCAGTCAGTGGAATTCAGTTGTTGATACAATGTTCAATATATGTTCAGTAAATGTTAATGTTAAGTGTTAAGTCTGGCTGAAGACTAACTTGATTTAAACTGGTATATAATTAGCAAATGCGAGTAAACATTGAACAAATACCAATATAAAGTATTTGCACTAGATTAATAAGGTATAATGACATGTGTAAGATCATTATATAAAACCAGGTTTATAGATTTTAGACTTTATATATAAATGAAATATTTATAGCTTAGTCCAATAGCACTCTTGTTGATTGAGAATGGGAATCGAACAGCCAGCGTACGACAGGTATTTAACAGGTTTACTGTGAGCCAAAAACTCTTTGGGATTCTGTAACTTGAAGACAACGCAAATCTTGTTTTTAGTTAAGATATCTGAAATCTCTCTACATCTCTATTACACCTCTAAAACCATTTGAGCCCCTCTCTATAAGTTCTTTGAATTTGATTACTTAAATCATTCGTTGCAAATCATGTCTTCAAAAATTGTCAATATTTTCTTATATGTAAGTAGTGAGATGGTATATCATATCTTATCCATTGAACAACTGGTATAATTGTTCAAGCAGTTATGCCTAGATAGGAAAGCAATTTGCGGCTTTCTTCGTCTGATATTGGCCATCATTAATAACACGAACTCATGACTGCCTAGGGTTATAACTTAGCAATGTCTTTATTCAGTAAATAGACGCATAGTGAGCGAAGATGGGAAGAGCGAGTACAGGGAGAGCGACGAATTCAATTTCTATATATATGTGATTTAATCAAATGATTCAAATGATTAAAGAATGATATAAAATTGAGATATTTAACTAGAAAAAATTTAGAAATTATTATTAATTAAATATTCGAATATACACTGCTGTTGATAAATTTTTTCATTATAATTTTAAATCTTTTATTACAAGTAAAAAAAAAAAAAAGAAAACAAATAAAAATATAAAATAGTATACTATATAATAATAATACAAAATATAGAAAACAAAAGCCATGGATATTCAATTACTTTTTAACTATACAATTTAAAGTTTTTTAAATTTAATAAAACTTTATTTATTTAATTTTTTTTTTTTTTAATTTTTAATTAAATTTTTAGTTCTTTTGGTTCGATTTCATGTATTATCATGCAGTAGAATTTTAGAATGATTCATGATTTGTTATCTTTACTTTTTCATTCATAGTCAATCAAATAATGAATAGATTTAGTTTTCATCTATATATATCTATATATAACAATCTGAATACAAGTAGATGCATGTAGTTAGTCAGCGTCTTTAGGGGGCATCTACTCATTTAGTACGCTCTCGTTTCTTGGCATTGCACTTTTCTTTTGGCACGGTTCGATTAGCGTCTTCAGTTTTGGTTTCTCTTTGAGAATGGACGAGCTGCTCAGTTCTGGACGAGCGATTATGTATATATTTATGTATGCATGTAGAAGCATATATGTGTATATGTAGAGGCATATTTGTATTTAATGAGCAGAATTAGCCGCAAATGCGAAAATGAGTGGAGCCAAGTGGCAAGTGGCAATTGACAGCTGGCAGTGTTTGAAAGCGGACGCGGCACCCAAATTGGGTTAATCTCTATTTGAAAGTGACTGAAGAGTGAACTAACTGACAGACAGATGGACGGATGGACAGAGGCTGAAACAGACATCTTAAGTAGAAGTCGTGCGAAAGCCGCTTTAGAAGCATTATAGTCAGATACTTTCCATTTTGCCCATTCGTCTTGTCTCTGGCTTTAGCTTTCGCAGCGCGACAAATGCATCGATCTCTTTCTCTTTCTCTTTCTCTGGCTCCCACTCTCTTCATCCCTTTAGCTGTGCTCTTTACGCTTCGTTAGTGCCGCCTTTCCACAACGTCTTGTGGGTGGCCACGAGCATTGCCATTGATTGATGGATCCGTCAAACAATTGCAATTGTCTTCACTGTGAATGAACTTCAAACGCTTCGGAATCCATACAACTCTGGCTACTCAGCGTGCCTTAGCAGTTATTAAAAGATTTTATAAGACTAAAGGCGGGTTTGCTCCATTGTTAGTGTCTAAGCTGACAAGCTATTAACATTTTATGAATAACATATTAATTATAATGGTAAGACCCATTTTATGTCAACTTTGGTATGTTAATAGCCTGGAAGTGCACTGCTTGAAACAGATTTAATAATATGATAATATGTTATGTTATAACACTGTTAGGAGCATAAAACTATGCTTAATGATTACAGTCTGCTTTTATCGGGTTTTGACTCCATGTTAGCAACATAATGCTAACATTACTTTAACATGTTGCCTGGTGTGCCATCATAGATGAGGTATGTTTAGCCTTTAACAGCCATCCATTCAACAGAGCATGTTAACATTACTTTAACATTTTGTGCAGTCAGAGTTATATATATTTAAGTTATACTTACATAACTCAACAAAAGTTTGAACTGCTTTTAAACGATTTAAATTTAAAATGACGATCGTATTATCTTATCAATAACTTTTCCCCTCTTTGCTTAGCTGTTACTCAACAACTTGTATACATAAAATATACATTCATAATAGACACATTACACTCAGCCCTTTTTTACAAAAAATAAACGTCACTTGAGTAAACTCAAGTTCATAGCGTTAGAGTTGTAAATATAGTCAGCAAACGCTGCGTTTATTTGCAGGGTTGGGGCTTGCCTAG